>OZ026808.1:16463745-16518341 GCA_964023185.1 Macaria liturata | reverse complement strand
GGGGTTCAGGGGCGCGGAGGAGTGCGAGGGCGCGCTGGGCGCGGCGGGGCGCCGCCGGTCGGCACGCCGACCCAGCCGTGGAAAATTCCACTCGCCAACGTCTAGCAAAGACGCTCGCTGACACACACGACTCGCACACACAAACCGTTTTAGCCGCAAACTACTGATGCTCCCAACTTACACGACAACGATTCGCGAACTCATTCTCACAAATTTACAAAATAGATCTCACACGACACTTGGCAAAGAGTTTTGGCTGTAATTATGGCGTATTTAGTAAAAAAAAATTGGCATGGCTTACAGTTGTTTTCTAAGCTCATACACATTATGTACATGACATGTATAAGTGGTATAAGTAGTACCGCGGCCGCTTGTGCCAGACTCTCCTCACTAACGTCTCGTCTTTACCATCCGAAGGCCGAGTCGGGCGAGCAAACTGCGCCGGCGCACTTTCGCGACACGCTTCAGTAAAGAAATCTTACAAACTTCACAGTAAGCTGTGGCTCGATGTGAACAAATTTCGAAAGCCAAGCATTGACTGTCTGAATTGAATGATACGTTCTGAATTCAGACGACTAGTTCGTTCGGTCAATCATGTAATTGAACAGCGACATTCGGGCCTACGCTTCATATTGATTACTTGATCGATGACTGAATTGTTATTTTGAGCTTGGGCTGTTGAGTAGTCATATAATGTGTTTTAAAATAAAATCAAACGCATTCCTACAGTTTTTCTAGTGTAGAGTATTGTACAAGCTTAAAGCCTTTATGAATGCTAGCTAGAAAATTGAAAAAAATAAGCAATCTTATCACATTTTGTTTTGGATTTACAATATTACTGAAGTTAATAGTTAAAAACTGTGGTCTACATATAGGAAACCATATATCTGTATGGCGGTCCGTTGCAAGATTTTAAAATACATTGGTTTTTAGGTTGAAAAATAATAGTTCTTTCGGTAACCTAAGAATACTAGAAAGGCCATGACTACCTAATTTTTATGATTACTTTTATTTTAAACATATGATGCATATGTAAAACGATATTTATTCAGTTTTGGCGTCATATTTTTCTAAAATGCATAGACTTTACAACTTCGTTATCGTCTCTCTAATTTGTTCTTATTATAGCAATTAACTAAGAAACTGAGTCTTGCGAAAAATATGCGGAATTTTTTAAAACCTTCGCGAAGACTCCAATAAATCACCATTTTTGACTAAAGCGACGCACAATGTTTTGTTAAATAATTAACACAACTTTATAGTTGCAAACTAAAAGGCTAAATTTGAATAAACATACCTTTATGTAAAGTGGCAAGTGTGAAAAACCACATGGAAATCGTATTTTAGTTTTTTTTTTGTGGTATATTTTTTTCTTATTAATTTGTGAGTTTTTTTGTTGTAGTCTTCTTCTATCCGTAAAAATATTGAACAAGATCTTTACAAACTTATTTCAACGAAACCAAGATAGTTGATAACATGTAGAGATGTGACTTATCTCAGATAAAAGTATCTGAAATACAGATACAAAATACGTAGTTACATCTTGTATTTGAAATACTTTTTATATTTTGTATCTTGTATCTTATATTTAGATACATGTTCCTGTTATCTTACTATTTTGAAGATACTTTGTTCCCCAAGATACTTTTACTAAAATAAATTTCAGCTTTTCTTTCCGAACGAAACTGAACGCAGCGCGTCGTTTAAACATTTTGTCGATATTGCCGGAAACCAAATAACAGATGGCGACACTATATTTCTACAAATGTCACCGCCTACGATTTCCCACCGTCACTCCTGTCACTCACTCCGTATTTTTTCATATTTTTTTTATGTGGGATAGGTTTACGTTTGACTAAAGCCTGCCTGATATGTGCGTGTTCTACGGTGTTTTATATAATAATTATTAATATCGCATTTGTGAGATTCGAAATCGCAAACATGGAAACGTGAGCCTTATTTTATTTTGCTGAGTTGCATATTACATGTTTGTCAGAAATGTGTATGTAAATTGCGAATAGAACAGTTTAAATCGCTTGGAGCGCAATGTTTTCATGCGATGGCCGAGTCGTTCTATTGATTTAAAACGTTAAAAAAATTGTATATCAATATCGATATGATAATAATTTACGACAGAACAGAACAGACAAAATTTCTCTTAAATAGGGACAAAATAAGTTGACCGACTAGATATTACAGGGATCTCACAACTTTTTCATGTAGAAAAAACTAAGGTTCGAGACTTGGCTTTTTTTATAGGATGTCTTTACTTTCACTGCAATCTCAACTAAAATATAAATATTAAAAAAAATATAGCTTCAATTTTAATACATAGGTACCTTCCTATATTATAGAAAAATTGTTTTCTTGAATAGATAAATTTGGCAGTTCAATTAAATGTTGTTTTCCTACAAAAGTATTTTATCTTTAAAAAGTATTTGAAAGATAGGTATTTTGTATCTTGTATTTCAGATACCTTTTTTGGAAAAGTATTTGTATTTGGATCTGAAATGTTTTTTTTAAAGTATCTTGCATCTTGTATTTCAGATACTTTTTATAGGGTATTTTATACATCACTGGTAACATGATAGAGGATAACATGCAATCATTAAACCATGTCCCTGTGGCAGTTTAAAACTTATTCATGGCCAAAGAAGAATTCTATCTTAGTGCATGTATGTTAATTTTGCACATCCTTTTAAAACGCATAAATTTAGTGAATTACACTAAGTACTGCTTCCGTGGATCGAATGACGCCTCAAATTGTAGGTTCCAGTTGTTTTGCAGTGTTTCAGATGGTAAGTTAAGGTTTATAGGTAATTACATTATAAAATAGGTCCTCTAAGCTATGTTCCCAATTTTTGATTAGGCCAAATAAAGTGTTAAAATAAATACTGAAATTAGAAAATTACTGGTCGATATTTGATGAAACAAGTTTAAGTTCAAGACCTTAAAATTAATATCTAATATAATATATTAATAACGCGGAGGAGGTCGAGTTAAATGAAAATTTCAAATCTAAATATGTATGTAACACTCAAAGGTTATGATTGACTGACTGACTGACAGTAATCTATCAACGCACAGACCAAAACAGTGGTCGGATCGTAATTCCACTTTTATAGGGGTGAAATAGGGGATGCAAGTTTTACTTCTTAATGCGAGCGAAGCCGCGAGCACCTACTAGTATATGATATATTTAATCTATTCAAGAAATTTACAGTTTATTGTTCATAAATTATCGTTGGTCTTTGTTCATAAACTATTGGGTTTAAAAATAGAAATAAAAAAAAAAGTTTAATGTAGTAGTTTATGGTTTTTGATATGTGTTAATTTCTTTTTGAATAATAATAATGAATCATAAATAATTGTATACCTTTCTTAGAAAGCTATACTTAGAAATAGATTGATTTGACTGATTTAAGTTTGAGTTAAATGAAGTGATTGTTTTAAATGATTGTAAATATGAATTGTAATGTACTTCAATTTGAATAGACTGGTTATTATTTACCTTTTTTGTTATTTTTTTATTATTATATATCTTTGATTATCAAATGACTGATGATTGTTAAATTAGGTGATTGTATTGAATAGTGTAATTGTGAGGTATTTGAAAATTTGTAATTGAAATAGTTAATGTAATTGGTTGCAGGCGTTGTAATAATTATTAAATAAAAATAATGAAATCAAATAAAATGTCTAGAATAAATACTGAATTACGATCATCTTAGTCACATAATGTTTTATATGTGCGTCTCTTATCAACTGTCAATGCGGTGCGTTAAGAAACAAGTGAAGATTACATGAAGCCTTAGAAGGCACGTTGCGACCAGCAATGCCCCGATAAGAGGCTGAAACCGATGAGTACATAAGGAGCAATATAAACAGAGTTATGTTAAATAGTAGGTCCCGGCTGACTGTCAACCATCTTCAAATGGGCTTTAAATCTCTCTACACGAGTTGATACCAAAAAGGTGTTTCACAAATTCGGAAGGAAAGAAAGAAAGAAACATATTTTCTTTCGTTCGGAAAGCTTGATGCGAGAATCCTTTCAGAGGATAACCAACACTACGGAAGAACCCCTTGGAACTTTTATGATTGGTGCAGCTGGTAGACTTGTTAGTCTTTATTTGTATGTTTTCGTTTTCGTAAAGTTTTCGTTTTTGTGAAACACTCAGCTGATTTTATATGCATATGCATACAAAGAAGAAGATAAGTATGCATAATATATTATATTTTACATTGCTAGTAACTAATGCGTAGACTTTAATGCGTAAGTTCGTTAAAAAATAAACTTCGGTCGTTGCATAAAATTTATTTGATTCAGAGTTGTATGGAAAACTGGTTTTTTACGAATCTCCAAAACCCTTAGTACACAAAATGTTGATTTTGATGTATTAAAGCCACCTTTAAAAAGTAATGTAATATAACCCTGTACGTAACAATTTAAAATCATTTTTTTATATGTTATAGGGAGTGGATTGATTTTTCTGTTTTTTTTTTACTGGATAGGCTCACGCTTGACTACAACTCGCCTGATGTTAAGCTAAGTTATAATCTACAATCTAGCGCGCTTGCTTGATCTTTTACCATCACGCATTATTATGCTATATATGGCATGATGGTAAATACGGTTTTATTTATCATGGTTTCCTAGGGAGAGCACTCGCCTCGCAGGCAGACCACCAGCCAGATGGACCAATGAAATCCGAGCCATCGAGGGACCTCATAAGACAAGAAACCAAACAATGGCACCTAGGGGACGAGGCCTATACACAGCAGTGGATTGACAAGGGCTGAAGATAATGGTTTCCTAGATTCTTTGCCATGTCAGAGACCTTACGAGTGGGTTAAAAATTCTCTATCCTAAATCATTTTGAAAGTTTTTTACACTAATTTAGACCAAATAACGCCAGGCACATTGTAAATCCAAGGAACTGAGCTCATTAATGAAAATGCTAATTTGTCCGTGACAATACACTGACTCGTCGAAGACCTTGCGATCGATGACGTCACACACGACATAAACCGCAGCCCAAGTAACTAAAATTTACTTAATTATGCAGACTCTGCTCATAATATTACAATAAACTAAATTAGTCTATTTCGAGAATTTTGATAAAAAATTTATAAATAGTTTGATTCCGGGTTTAAAAAAATTATAATATTCTGTTGAGGCTTGTTATTACCATTTTTAATTTATATTTTATTTAATAAGGCTGAACATTTGTGTACACAGCATGCAATATGTTATTACGTTTTAGAATATTATATCTAGTAAGGTAAGCATAACTTGCATCAATTTTTTATATTTTATTTTTTAACGTGGAACTCTAAACCGAATATCTCCTTAAGTGACTACTAAACATCTACTTAAAACTATAGTATAGCGGTTCAGAACATATTCATTTTTAACGATTATTTACGATGTGTATACAAACACATCTTGATCTAAGTATAACGTTTAAGACTAATCAGCTTTGTCATAACTATTTAGTTTCTTAAATTATTATTGTAAATGTTAAACGTTTGTTCTCTGGTTTAACATATCAATGGTAAATCCTATTGAATATATCAACTAGATTTGACTATGGCTAGAGAAAGCACTCATAACGAGCCTTATAGCAAAGATAATGTGACAACATTTCCTGTTAGAAAAGGGCTTAGGCATAGGTTGTGATAGCAATACTTAATTAGATAAAATTTTATTTTTACGTAGAATAGGTTTGCTTTTGACTACAGCCCGCCTGATGTTAAGCATTGCTGTAGCCTATTTAACACGCTAACCTAGAAGGTATTATTCTAGATAAAACTTTTGTATAGTTCAAAATCAAAATCTTTATTGCTTTATGATACCATTTGTAAGTTCTTAGACGAGTAGCGTACTGTGGTGTTCAGTATTTTTAAAATGCTATTTTGCAGTTTTCTTATTCACATGCCCACCCATCAAAAGTCTGGCTTGAACTACAGTCTACAACAAACGAGCTACAAGAGTGGATCTGTACAACAAACCTCTGACTTTAGTAGCCGGCAAAGAGCAAAAGAAGCCGCCAAGGTGTGAAGGAGATAGAACGATGTTCAACAATGGGCAACCATAACACACATAATAATAATAATGGGAATAATTTGAAATTCGCTAGAAGGTTGGATCAAGTGATAAAGAAGGCAACGATCCTCGCCGCGGCG
This sequence comes from Macaria liturata, assembly GCA_964023185.1. Taxonomy (NCBI): domain Eukaryota; kingdom Metazoa; phylum Arthropoda; class Insecta; order Lepidoptera; family Geometridae; genus Macaria; species Macaria liturata. Next base: position 16,512,155 of record OZ026808.1, on the reverse strand, counting down.
CGTATTGTTAGACATTCCTGTTTCTGTGACCTCCACCACCGGTTACTTAGGCGTTGCCACTGGCACCCTTAATATTATCACTTTTAATAATACTTTTAGACTAAAAATTTCTTTGTGAAGAAGAATAAATAATGCATACAAAACTTATTTTAAGTGCCAACTTCTAGCTACTGTGATGAGTAAGAACCTTCTAGCTTTTGCGGCAAACTTTAGAATTTAATTATACCAGAATTTACAAAATTATAAAATATAGTTAACGATTCTATTAAATAGAAGTATTTTAAGTAAATTTATACACATAAATGTTTTCAAATCATCTTGAGAATTGCCAATGTGTCTGTGCTAACCACAGTTTTGTATCAGTATCTCCATATATATACTAACGGTTAGCAAATTGCCTTTTAATGGCTATCCGTGTTAAATTAACAGTTTCTATATTCCTTCTCTATCAAGTTTACCTTTTATTTTTCTAATCGCGCGTTATTTGATTTTAATAAGTACACTTTTACTCAGAAGAGAAAATACAGAATTCTTCTAAAAATGACTGCGTAATATATTATTATGCATGTAGAAATTAATATGTTAAATGTATGTTATGTTATGTTGCTCAACGTATCAGCATTGCCATCCAGCGTGGTAATGCAGCCAGTATGCTGGGCACGCTGCCCTCTGGTAGTGGGCTGGAGCACTTAGATTATCTTTAGGCTTTTCTAAAGATTTTCTAAGTGCCCCTTTTTGTAGTAGTTAGAAGTACCTAGTACGTTTAGTTTTTCTTCCCTTGTTTTTATATTTTATTATTGTAAATAAAGTTACTAAAGTGTGATATGTTAAAAAAAATATAAAAGTTATTTATAATAATAAGTGGACGTATAGTAGTAATAATAAGAACAAATAAAAAAAAAAACAAATAATTCTTCTTAAACAATAAAGTCTTATACAAAAATGCAGTACGCTATATCATAAAATAAATTTCAAAAGCAGCATTGTCGTTAAAGGAATAAACCTAACAACTTGAAAATATTGCAATTTTCAACACGAGAAAAGAAGACCGAAAAACCCAGAGATCTAAAACTGCCACATAACAAACAACAATAAATCGACCGAACCTAAAAGGGTCACTTTCATCATTAATTGTCTATAATGGGACAAATTGCCGTTACCGATATACGGCTGGTTTCTTATGCACATATTTTATTTCCGACAAATCCGGTTTCACAGAACATTATACACTGAAATTTTGTGTGGCGAATTCATATATTGTTTCGCAAGCAACGGATTCACATCTCTACAAATGTTTACCTATACGAGTGTGTAAGCAGGTAAATACAAAATGTTATTTATTTTAATCTGTTATTATACATTAAAATTATTTCTTTACCTGTTCACATAAAAAATATGTACAAATAAAATTAAAGCTATCAATGGAAGTGCCGCGCACTGAATAATAATTCAATCTTCTTTTTAAATTTCTTACTCTCTACCTACACAAGAATTCGCAAAAGTACATAAACATAGAATAAAAGTTGGCAAAACTTACCTTAAACACCGCCGGGGCTAACGGTATAGCAGCTTGGTTGTGTAGATGTTTTTTCGACATTTTCGCCTCTTTTTCTCGTCACTAATAAAATTGTCGTCACAATCGGAGTACGAACTGCTTTGATAATAAAAAGAAAGCTTGTTTTATTTTCAGAATCCAAGTATCGAACAGAAAATATCACTTTGAGAAGTTTTTATGCAAAGTTGTCGATTAGATTGGTCCGCGTCGACACGTCGAGTCACTGTAGCGAGCAAGCCTGCAATGAGTGGTCGAGTCGAGCCGAGCAGTGTGTGCGAGGGAGTGTGGCGTCTGTGGCGCGGAGTGCTCGCCGGAGAGCTCGCCTGGCGTCTGCGAGCTTCAGCGGCGTTTCAGCGTTGGCTGAAACAGGCGCCGGCTACGTCACCTGCCTCTGCCGCACATACTCTTATACACACTTCTTCCGTGAAACTTGGCGATACAATCGAGGAACTGATTTTTACCATTTCCATGAAAAGGAGACAATTGGCTCAACATCTACGATATTGTATGCCACGTATTAAACATGTAGAATTTTACAAATGACCTTTTCTTTACGCTTTGTGCAATGCCCAAATATATTTTTTTTAAATTATATCAAGTAACAGTTTTTGGTCCTTCGAGCCGGATAAGTATGTCGCGAGAAAGTAACTAACTCTTTTGTCGATAGTTTTCAAACCGATACAAACGCCCAATGACTTCTGCTTTCGCTTTAACGACCACAAATTTTTATGAACGATAACAAAATGTACTTTTTTTCTAATGGCAAATTTTGTATCAAGTCCAATCAGAACTTCCGTAATCTTATACTCAAAGTAACGCCACGTGCCCCATTCAGAATTTTAACGTGATCTTAAAAACTTTTATTCGCGTTTGATTACAATCTTTTCAGCCAAATTATTTATTTACTGTGGATTTAACAGATTTAAGCAACTAGTTTATAACTAAATTACTAAAATAATTTACTTAGCTTTAAATAAGAAAACATTATTTAAGTTTTAACTACGCCCTCGTAAGCCGGGTAATAATATTATAAATTTAACGTTTTGGCTAAAAATGAATTGAGTAAAAGACACTGATAGACTATTCGTTTTTTTATGGAATAGGTCCTAATTCAAATTGTTACTATATAAAAGCAAAAGTGGCTTATTTCGTTTTTAAACAGCAACGAAACGACGGATCACAGTGGTTTTTAGTATAGTAATGTGATGTGATGCAATAGTGAAACGATTTGTTTTTATTTTATTTATTCATAAAACGACAAATCAAACTACATTAATAAAAAATGAATTAACTATGATAACACATAATATAATAAAGTAAGTAACAGAAACTCAATGTCTGTATGTGTGTATGTTAGTTAGATCTTTAAAACTAACAACTTAACGGATTTTGATGCAGTTTTTTCCAATAGATAAAATAATTACAGAGGAAGGTTTTTATTTATAATAACATGCTTAATATGAACCACTGATAATTTCAAGATTTCTTACGTGAAGCCGTAAATAATCACAATTTTGTAACTCTACGATCAACATAATGTACTAAGTAGGTATCTTAAAAAGGTCTACCAAAATCCGCGATGGTTTATATTTTTTCTTCTTGAGATAACCCATCACATTTTTATCTATTTCTTTTTACGAGAAATAATAGAAACAATTTTGTCCAATACATTATTAATCCATATCCAATTTAACTCCTTAATCACATTTCTGATTGAATATAGATATTATTATATATTTTTACAGCATATTATAATTTAGATAAATATTTTTGAAGATATTACAGATTAACGGTCTTATTTATAAACGTATGTATATAACTTTTTAGTTAAAAAGTGTTTTGTCTCTCTCTCACACAATAGTATTTTTGAAAACGAGTGAGAGAGACAAAACACTTTTTAACTAAACAGTTGTTAACATACGTTTATAAATAACTATGATCTCTTTACCTATTGATCTGCAGTTTGCTGAGCTACAGAGCCCCTGTTTCCGGAAGCTGGTTCCTTTCCTTGTCATTACGTTTTAGGTAATCCGGAACAACCTGAAGGTTAAATTAGATGATGTAATTTCTAGTGTAATTGGAGACAAAATTGAATTTTAAAGAAATAAACTAATTGAGGAATTCGTATCATATTAAGTACCCATATATATTTCAATTTAGTTTTATCAAAATCAATTGAGTAAGTTTTGATTCGGGATATTTTAACGAATTATAGGTTCGCGTTACCTGGACACGAGAGGCACAACACCACAGAATACAACACCGAGCGAGGTGGCAACACGAGGAGGAGGCCTATACCCGTATTTGGGTGCCTAGTTAATATATTATTTTTAATTGTTTGAATTGTGTAAACCTACTAAATACCAGGCAAATATAGGCTTTTTTATTTTATTTTATTTCTATTATAGGTACGCGTTTGACGGCATTCCTCCTGTTGCTGGACATTGCTGCAACCCATTATACCATGTTTATAGCTTACTTAGAAGGTACATACATACGTTTAAACTCTATACTAACTCTATGCTATATAGACATTCGTACGTGGAAGGACCTGGGCACCCACCACGATGTATCTGCCAAAGAAAACTCCCGTAATGAATGAATTCTGCGGGGAATCACGACACCCAGTCATCAGGATAAACCACATAAAGAGAGAGCCACATGACATTCAGGTCAGGCACTTGCCAACCACGTCGTGGCTATAATCGAACCAAAGATTGTAATCTAGACTTCAGTACTCGTAGTTCAAAGATAACATTGCCTATAAATAGCTAGAACACATCAACAACGATAGTAACTGAATATAAAACACCCAAACCGATGATCTAACCCAACGATGTCCGCCGAATTGCTTCTGAAATTTTATGGCCTGCGAATGTACCAGGAAATCAGTTACAGAATCAGTACTATTATATGTTTTATGTGCGTTGCAATAAGGGCCATATTCCGTCAATTTATTGCCAGGATTATCAGGCAGTCAACGCTGGAGAGGTAGCATCACCGTTTATGCGTAATATTGCGTCATAACAATTCATTTCTGAATATGAAAGAGAGGGAAGTATGCGAAAGCTTGTAAATTTATAAACATGACCAAAGTAAACGAATATGCTAGAAAGAGATAGTTAATAAAATAGCACGTTGGTGTGAGAGACACAACAAGTAAGACGTTAATATAAAAATTCAACAGGACACATACATAATATATAGAAATCATCTAATGAACTCTTATTTGGTAGTGACTTATTCGCAAATTACATGTATATCATAAAAACATACAAAGGCTGTTTTGTTGAATTATGTTAGTTCTACTAGGGCAATCTTGCGTTATGTAAACCGTAAAAACTTTAACAAAATACCTATTTGGATTCTTACTAAATATTATTGATAGTTTCGCAGATAAATCAAGATTCCATTTAGTTTGGGCTTTAACAGTGGTATATCATATGAATTTTATTCATATGTAGTGGTTTAGTGTTGTTTATTATATAAGTGCTAGGACCCAATGCACCCATAACGGTTACTGATTCCTTTTACACAGTATACGACGGTACGATAGTAAAATATTTTATAGATTGAGTGTAACTTGGGGCTAAACCCGAGTGGAAAAGTCCAGCATGACGTCTGAATCCTTGACACCAGTTAATAGCATTGCTATTCGCAGTGTTACGAATTTCTACCATAAATGTTTATGTAAGAAAAATAAATTTCGTGTTTTGATATGGCCTAATCTGAGATCAGTATCAAACTTGTAATTAGTAAACTAAATGATTTGGTTAAGAAAATATGCCATAGAACTCGGCCAGTCTGGTAGATCTTTGTACTTTGGTAAATTAATCTTCTTTTGAGGAAACGCAAGCTTAAATGCTGAATTATCACAGTCACGAGCTCTTCTTCAATGTGGAATTTATAAAATACTTTGTTTGGTCTGAACTGGTATGCCTATAATAGACCAAGCAAGTTGATTGGTATTAATGCATGATATATTGCGGTGGCTTGAAGCCATTTGAAGATTCATGTCGACAGCAGATGGAGCATATTTATAATAGAAAAAGAGTCATAGAGGATGATGTAGAAATTTAACGCAAGTCTATCAACATATGCTGAGCATCATTCTTTAGTTAGCGAAGCACCCGTGGCTCAGCTTCGGCAATCGCACGCGATCACCAATCTTGGCGCGGTCACAGAATACATAATACAACGCGGTCAGTACTTGGATGGGAGACCAAAAGGTGGCATTTAATTTTGGGCGCTTTTGTGGGTCGAATGACATTGTAGGTCTGGGTTGTTTATCTTAGTACCTACGGCATTCGTTAGGCCATAAGAAATAAATAAAATAAACGAATACGAATCAATGATTACAACTATATTTGAAGCCGTCTATAATTTCCTGATATAGCGCGGGCAAATATATCGAGCCCCGACTTATTAGACGGACCAAAGATCAGGCAAACCAAGCGGGAATTAAAAAAAAACTGACTGCAATTCACACATGTCTTCTTGGAATTGGATATACTTGAGTCAAAAACTTATTGGTAACGCACTGATTTATAATTTATAATATATATCACTGTTTAGCTTCTCAGGTTTACAATAAACATAATTTTATACACAATAATTGTTTATTTTTACTAGGCAACATTATTATCAATATTATCAGCCTATTATCGTCCACTGCTGAGCATGGACCTCCTGTCTAGTTCGCCACTCGTCCCGTAATATGGAATCTAGGTTGGTGGGCTTTTTCTAGACAGCACTATTAATAACAAAATAAACAGGAAAAAGTAAACATACTATATACTTCAAACTGATATAATATATAATACTTATTAGTATTACGTGGTATTACTTAGTTTAGTTCATGTCTTGCTGAATACATAAATACCGAATAATTAGAAAATCTTTGAGAGTCCAATATGGTAATATCTAGTCCCACAGATACCTAGTCCATATTTGGATAAAGTGGATAAATAACATGTATAAAGACATTTAATAGACCACGCAAATAAGCAATATAACATACATACATAGAATTACATACAGGTGGAAATGATAATCTCCAGTTAAGAAGTAGGTTAAAAAATAAAGATGTAAATTGCCACGTCACATGGCTAGTGCAAACACTACAAGAACAAAACAATGCTCTTCGCAGTTTGATATTTAGCACATTAAAGTGCTAATAAATGGTCCAATTTATGGCGCGATTTCATTTCTTCATGATAAAGATTTTAGGTTTCATTTTAACTGTAAAATTCTAGAGCTAGCGCCATCTTTTTGCGTCTTATTCGGTGTGCAAACGTGCTAATTAGGATGAGTTCATGTATGTATCAATTAAGATAATTTTAGTTAAATGTGTTGGTTAGTAATTTATTTTGAAACATCAAACTCTAACGCTCAAGGAACGGGGCACGTTTGAACAAATTTTAACAGCAGATTCATGGCTAGGGAGTGATAAACTTTCTGACCTTGTTTAGGCCTACACTAAATAAGCCTAGTTGTGCATATTTTTTTTTACACAAAAACAAACATAGCAAATTTTATCTAAATCTATTCAACAGTTCAGAGCGTAAACAGGTAACAACGCCCAAACTTTTTCATTTAATATTAGTTGGTTTAACTAAGTGTTCTCCATCGAACTGGGCCTATCATTTGGCAAAACCGATCTCGATTACCTAAACTTGGTACGTAGTGAAGTGTCCGAGAACATAGATAAATATTATCTAAAGTTATATGCCATCTATCTATATCTTAGATACTTATATACATATATCGTGGTTCGCGCGAAGTCATGCTTCATCATGTTATCTGATCTCGGCGTGATGATTAATGTAGATTGTACATACGCATCAGATCGCTGTTATCAGTGACTGTAATGTTTATTTTATCCTAAAATTAGTCATGTATTAAAAGTACCCACCCTGAACTTCGGTGAGGCCGAATCTATCAATCAACACTGTTTATTGTATTATGGCGCAACAAACATTTTGCTTGGTTTGGGGCTTGATGGCATCTCTCATGGCTCTGGGAATGAAACTGCCTGGATCATTTAAAGAGTGACCAATTCTGGTGTCAGAGTTATTTAACTCTCTATTAACCACCTTCGGGGCTTCTGACATTATTTATATGTTACATATTTTGAACATCGCTCGTAACAGAAGTATTTTAATTATAATATTTGCATGCTACTGCATAAACGAAATCAAATATCAAAAATTGAGAATTTAGATGAGATGTTAAAATATTATAAGTAAGTTTCTAATATAAGAATATTTTGTTCGATGTCACATAACTTTCTTGGTTTGTCTTACCCCGGGAAGTCCTTTGGTCGGTAGTGAGTGGGACAATATTAACCCTAAATCTAATGGACCTATGGATGGAATATGCCTTCTATTGTATGTCGTAAGATTTATAAATATATATAAACCCTCTAAAACCGACTAAACTTGAACCATTCATATTATGTTCTTGGAAACAAACAATGAGTAAAATGAGCGAGGGTACTCTTTACAAAAAAAGTTGTTTCGCCCCTCCGAAGGGTTAATACAAGGTCGAAAAATAATAATAATAAGAGGACTAGTAGCACCTGGTCAAAATAAGACGTAGACGTAGGTTTGACCATATATGGTCAAACGCGTATTCATATTTTGTATATATATCAAATTATACTATTCCATGCGTAATGATCTTAGGCTCTGATAAAAACAAAAAAACGCTTGATTTTCAAGCTAAGCATGTTGGTAACTTGGTAGGAACAGCATCAGACAGGCTGGAGACCGTACTGTGGGGCGAGCTGTAGAGGAGGCCTGTGCACTGAGGAGCAGTGGGTTGGACACTGGCTTACATGATGACAACGTAATTTTAATCATGAGGGCACTAATTAACTAGCTAATTAAAATAGTATCTGTCTTATTTCGACCTACCCGCATTAATTTCCCCTACAAATAATATTTTTTTCTCAAAATTCCAGTGAACGAGACGAATTAATTACTTCCTTTTGGAAGAAGTTAGCAGATACAAGGAAAATTAAATTCCTGACATTATTTTTACTCCTTAATCTCTACGCAGAGTTATGAAGGAAGCAGGCCTTCCAAGCATGTGTTTCAATTCCTGTGATTTTCCTATAAGCTTATCATAGTTTGGACGAATGGGTTAGTTGCGTCACTGTTTACAAAAATCCATTAATTTTGCGAGCGGCTAAAATTGGTACCATAAATGTTTGGCTAGAAATTTATCTTCCGCGCCAATAAGTGCTGTCATCAGACTCGTGCAGAGCTATCTTGCGCGGACTTTACAAGCGTGTAAACCCCGTGACTCACTGATAAACCTGTGATTGTCCACTGATAATAATAATATATGTTCAGGTAAGTGGAGTATTCAGACTAAAAAAGGTAAGTTCGGATGAGAGTGGGCAACTCTGGTGTCAAACTTTCCAATGAAGCCTCTGACATCGACTGTGTTACTATGACAAACAGTCGAGGTCTGCAATTTAATGCGACATCCGACTCTAGAAACAGAACTAATATCAGCAAGTATTTAAAAAAAGACAGTTTATCTGTGTTTGTACACGCTAATCTCAGAAACGGCCCAACCCATTTTGCCGGGCATTTCACTAGTAGACAGTAGTATTTTTCACTTATTTAATGTTTGTTTTATTTGAATAAGTTGATAAATAAAAAAGTTAATGCAATTTAAACCACACAAGGAGCAACAAAAGTAGAGTTCGATTTCACTAGGAGACTTTAGGTACTCTTTGGTTAAGCAATCAACGCTACGGGAGTTTTTACGTGATTTTGCAGGCGACTTCCTTCATATATTTTTATAGTACAGTTAAAAATCGATATAAATCACAACGTGGAATGTAAATGGTATGCAAAGTTTGGTAATGGTGTACAAAATGGAACTGATTCTTTAACGAGACTGCCGGAACATACCGTTACCATGGAGGACTTTGATACACGCCATAATGAAGGAAATCATTGTTGATTTATCTTTATTATTAGTAGTAAAGTCGTTCTTGCATAAATATTATGTAAGATCTGTGGGCTTGGACTAGCCAATAACAACCAATAAAATACAATCGGTTCCTCAATTAAGGTCGCCTAGAAGTTTCCATAGATTAGATGGGTTTGTTTACTTTTTCTAGAAAGTTCGACGATGGACTTATTGTACTCTACTTTGTATTACAAACAGAGAAAGTAAATTTTATAATGACACAGATTTGACAACCGCCACACTACACCCAGAGCACCGATCATATAATAATGACCAGAGGAAGTTTGGGAAAAAAACATTTAATCTATTATAAATCCATTTTTTTAAACTACTTGTTTAAATTAAATTTAAATAAGTATTTAAACGTATTTCTAAAACTACTTAAATGGTTTTAATTAAACTAAACCTTGACAGCGCCATAAGTTGAAACATATAAAATCTGTATTCTGAGAAAATAATATGTCAAGATTTAAGAAGCATATCGATATCTTACCTACTTGTATTTTTTTTCTTGTTTTAGAATAACAGTTTGCCAAAGGTTTCAAAGTTCTTGAACCAACCCGGAATTTCACACTCTCTTAAAGATATTTCTATCGATAAAGTATCACGGGTTCTTCAAACCCACATATTGACCTTACCAATCGACGATGGCCAATTTGGATTCCGGCCACAACTTGCAACTGACATGGCGGTGTTCTCTTTAAAGGAGGTAGTCAAGTATTATACTGAAAACGAAACTACAGTGTACGCATGCTTTCTTGACTTGAGCCTGGCTTTTGACACAGTAAAACACGACCTCCTTTGGAGAAAAATGCACGGCTCGAATGTCCCCCCTGAGGTTGTTGGCCTGATGGAGTACTGGTACAACAATCAGACCAACAGCGTCAGATGGGATACGGAAGTTTCAGACAGCTACAGACTGTCTTGTGGTGTGAGGCAAGGTGGGATCACCTCGCCAGACCTCTATAACTATTATGTTAATAACCTGATTGTGGAACTGAGCAGCACGCCTGTCGGGCTCAGATTGGATGGCAGATATGTCAACAATCTGAGTTACGCTGATGATATGGTGCTGCTGAGTCCCACAATCAAATGTCTGCAGAATCTTCTCGGTGTCTGTGAGCAGTATGCTCGGGAGCATAATCTCACATACAACGAAAAGAAGACTGAAATGGTAGTCTTCCGGGCGGGTAGTGGTCCATAGAATATACCACCACTGAAATTAAATGGGCAGCCTGTCAAAATCGTCGAGAGTTTTAAGTACCTTGGCCACATTGTGACGTCTGATATGAAAGATCATGATGACATAGAGAGACAAAGACGAGCTTTATGCGTGGTCGGAAACATGATAGCCAGAAAATTTTATAATGCTGCGCATGACGTGAAAGTTACCCTATTTAAGTCAGTTTGCTAAACGTTTTACACATGTCAACTCTGGACTAATTACACGAAAAAATCGCACAACTCCATCAGAGTTGCATACAACAACATCTACAGACAGCTCATGGGCCTGTCGCGGATCTGCAGTGCATCCGCTATGTTTTTTGACGCACGCATTGACAGCTTTAATGCTATACAGCGTAAGAGGATTGCTTCTTTTAGGTCCAGAGTTGACATTTGTAAAAACAGTATTATTAAGAGTCTGTCTGACCGCATGCACATGACTGCAACATACTGGCAATGGTTGGATATTGTCACGTAATCTGTATTTCAACATAATTTAATTTAATCTTGTTTTATGCCTTTATATTGTACTTTTGTGTGTGAACCTTCCCATGGACCCTGCTGTCTGAAATAAAGACTTATTATTATTATTATTATTATCAAACAGTTAGAAAGGTATATTCAAAAATCCTTTCTTAGCCTACATAATAGTAGCTATCTGGATGCTATATAACAGCCCGATCGGTCCAGTGGTGGCTTGATGTCAACTGAGGCAAAATAATCTGGGACAGTCTGGTTCAATTAACAAATACGATTTTAAAAATTTTACAACCCGGCCTGTCCACAGATTACTAAAGAGATACTATGGATCAAACATGATAAGTACAGTGAAGTAGTAAAGCTGGCTTGGGTTGTGAGTTGATCAATCGGTCAATCAGTCAGTCAACTACGATGTTTTCAAAGTCGATGATACCGCGTGGCTCCCGTGGTAGCAGCTGAGCAAGTAAACTCTATATGTACACTTTCCCCGACTCTTTGCCCCCTATTTTCGTGTAGGTGTAGTACTGTATAAAGGTCACGGCACGGCGCCGCTCTCCCGCCACCGCCTGGGCCTGCTGAATGGATGCCGGATCAATGTCGCCGGCGCCGGGCCGTCTCGCTGCCGCTGACGTCAGGGCGAAAGTAACCTTGCATTCATGGGATGGGGTGAGTGACGTAACAGATCCGGGAGACAATTTCAACATCTTCGATGTCGGTGGATTTTATAAGATTTTAGAAGGATTGCCTGGCTCGCTGGGTGCAGAGATAAAATGTGGCCTACACTACCGTAGTACTACCGTATAACTATAATCCTATGCAGCGTGAATAAAGAAACCAAGAGTCACACTTTCGCCATTATGTACATTGTACATACTAGTGGACGCCCGCGGCTTCGTTCGCTTATTAGTTCAGGATAAAAGTAGCCTATGACAGTCCTAAGACCTCATACTACATAATACCACAGAATATCATACATACCAAAAATCGTGATTATCCGTTCAGTCATTTTTGCGTGAAGAGCGTTTAAATAAACAGACATACAGACACACAGACAAACAGATAAAACCCTAGAAATTATTGGAACGTGTTATAATACTAATTCAAAGTATCTCCAAACATTTTTTTTAAATATCTTCCATGTTCTGATTTTCGAACCTCTTCAGCTTTATTTTAATAGATGTATAGGTAAATAGTGGTATGATGGAGGTAGTAAGTACACTTTAATGCTAAATAGGCTTGTGTTATTAATTACAGATTAAATTAACTACTTTTAAATTAAAAAAAACAGGCGATACGAAGCGCCTGTACAGCGAATATTGTAATTGCTCTATCAAATTGATAAGATTTAATTTACGATTTCGCCGCGAAAATCTTTTGGGGGAATGTGAATCCTCATCAAATCAAAACATTCAAACATTTTTTTTTGTAAAATCAGATCGCAATGCAGATACTTTATGACAGTTAAGGTGAAGATTATAATGTTTTAACGTTAGTCTAGTCAGATCTGGTAGATTAGCAGGTCTCGTAAGTAAAAAATAAATATACGAGTGTTTATCTTGATAAAACACAGGCAATCGGCTAAAGATACTTCAATTTATTAGTAGGTAAATTATTATTTTGCGTATGTAGCTCAAGTGTATTATAGTCTCTCTGTCCTGTGACCTAACTTTTAATTTCTTTTTGTCCTAGTTTTTTTGCCTTTCTTTTTTTTATTGAGCTTCTGTATGGGAATTGCCGGTTCCAATTGAGGTTCAGGAGGCGGGGTAGGGGGCAGCTTCGTGTCAGGCCACAGCCTCGCAATGTAATCAGCTACCAGACTCATATCAACATTCTTCACTTTAGGTGTACTTGGCCCTGCGAACACAGTTGTCATTGTGTCCAACAAGTCTCCATCCAAACGCACTCTAGCTGCTCGAATATGTTGACCGAAATCCTTAGCAGCCATCAACTTGTCATTCTCTTTCACAAGTTTAAGTAACAGCAGTGCAAAATCAACGCGATTCTTCTTTGGTTTCCGTGCCACGTACGAAGCTCGCTTCAGAACCAATTCTCTCATGTCAGGCACTATCACTTTGTACGAAGATACAACTTCACCATGGGGTATGAAAATACCTTTCGTAGTTGTTATTTCTTCGTGCAGCTCTACGAACTTGGTATTAACTCTGATGTCTTCCATTAAAACATTTCTGATTCGAGTATCCAATGTTTTAATTTTTTTTAGTACATTCAGTGCATCGGACAGTGATAACGGGTTGAACGATAAATCTAAGGAGATAAGTTGCATAGCTTTTCCGATAGATTTTATCAATTCCGTGATTGCCTCGCCTGCCAGGGCATTGTTCCTCAGATTAAGGTATCGTAAGTTTGGTGCTTTTAATAATAGCTTGATGGCAGTGGCTATACGAACACCAGCGAGAGCATTCCATGACAAATCAATTTCTTGAAGAGTGTCACTTTCACTTAGTTTCAGCAACATGTGGTACGTAGGCTCGGGCGTGACAAGGTGGTTCCATGACAGATCTAACTTCACAATGGGAAATGAAGCCCCAAACGATTCAGCTACCGCTTTGGTGCCTCTAGCGCTGATGTTGTTATAGCTCAAGCTTAGCTCTTCCACATTAAACCCTTCTTTTATTGCCTTTGCTACGTATTCAGCACCGTCATCGCCTAGTTCGTTCCTGTTTAAGTTTAAAATTTTAAGGGACCTATTCCTTGCTATTCTTTTCAGCAACCGTTGTACACCTGAAGCTTTTATCCTACATCGGTTCATGTTTAGTTGTACAAGCGCTGAGTTGTAGCCCAACATTTCTCCCAAGTGATAGCAAGCGTCGTCGTCAAGGAAGTTATCTGTAAAGTTGAGTACTAGCACGTTGTTGTTGTCGGTGAGCGCGAGTGCCATAGCACGGACGCCTTTGGGATCTACGCCGTAGTATGATAGATCGATTACTTCGTTAAGGAGATTTCTGTGAAACGGTCTTACCGGAACCTGTCCCATTTCTTGGCACGTATCCATGTACAATTGCTGACCGTCAACGGCGTAGTGGACACCCTTTTCTGGTAAAAATAACGCTTCTTTTATGCCTGGATCAGTCACCGCCGGGTAATTGTAGAATGCATGTTGACGGATAGAGGTTTGAGACATGGAGATATACTTTGAGCATAGTTCCGCGCTCCCTGGATCGTACAAACCTAGCGCAAAGAGTATTTTTTTCTGGTTCTCTTCGGTTATATCTACATCTAATGAAGACCACTCTTCGATCGGCGGATCTTCTGAGCTTTCAAACTCTTCGGCTTCAAAAATTGTTTCAGTTTCTTCCGACAAAAACTCGTATTCGTCCAAGTTCATGGTGAATGCTTTGTTAGCAATTTTTTCGACAAGTGTTGTAATAAAAGAATAAAATGTAGGTATTTATAAGTTAAAAACGTCATAGGATCACTCACATCATAGCTTATTCAGTGGGTAAGCACTCCGTATATTTTCATCATCTACCAAAATACGTAGTTAGACCTAATCAGGAAAATCTTAGATACGTATTTAAGTCAAAGTTTTGCGAAAAATCTATGTGGCTGGTGATTGCCACAAGTTGATTTACGGGTATTATTTTTGGATTACAATAGAACTATTTGTATTGTTGATCCGTCGAAACTGACAAAATAATACTGTTGCAACTTGTTGCAATATCTAATATGTATCAGACAATTTTTTATGGGACAGCCTAAGAAACAATCCCCATCCAATTTTTTTAATGAAATCGGTTATATCATAATCATTTTGGGCGCTTCCGTGGGTTAGATGACACGTTAAATTGTAGGTCCCAGCTGTTTGTCTAGTACGGCAGTCGTTAAGCCATGTCAGAGTCCCTTAGGGCGGCTTGATTAACTCTCGACACCAGAGTTGGCCACTCTCATTCGATAAGAGAGAGAGAGAGAGAGTTAGTAAATAACGGAGTTTCTCTCTTGAGTCGTATTTCCTCATGACTGAGGGTCGTGACTCCCCCACAGAATTAATTCGTCAGGGGAGTTTTCTTGGGCAGATACATCGTGGTGGGCGCCCAGGTCCTTCCACGGAAGACACATGTCCTCGGATATTGTGGTCCTCAAACATGTCGGTTTCCTCACGATATTTTCCTTCACCGCTAAGCGAGTGCATATCCACACATAACTTAAAAATACAAGTCATTGGTGTAGGGCCGGATTCGAACCAGGGTGCGTCTGGATGAAAAGCAGACACTGCAACCGCTGAGCCGCACTCACTAATAACGGAGTAATCGCACGATATACCCACATAGAATACTTTAAGAAGACTTGATTACCTTCTCTTTTGAAGTCGGTTAAAATAGGGGACCACCTCGAAAGCAATCCCAATCGAATAAAAAAAGGATGATTGAAATCGGTTCATTAATAACGGAGTAAAAAAAAACTTTCAGAAGGCTTGATAATCTCCTCTTTTGAAGACGGTTCGAAAAGCATTTTTCTCCGGCAATATATTTACATAAGTAAATGAAACATTTTTTATTTATCACTTATAAAAAAACATAAATTGCGTAAAATAGCAAAGCTTAGGCCAAATTCAAATAGATTGGACACATTTATTGAAAAGTATATATGTATTATATCCGTTATCTAGTACCTATGATACAAGCGTAAAGCTTAGTATGGGAACGTATAGGGCTAGATGGCGCTGTATGATACCTATGTCCTGAAATATTTTATTTATTCACTAGCTGATCCGGCGAACTCTGTTCCGCCTTAGAGGCAATAAATAAGCAGATTCTGGATATAATTAAAAAAAACGGGATAAAAAGTATCCATGTCCGTCTCCTGGTTCTACGCTATCACCCCGCCAATTTTAAGCATTTTTATCTCGTTTCTTAAAATTGAATTGAATAAAATCCAAAATCTGCTTATTTATTGCCTTTAAGGCGGATCAGAGTTAGCCGGGTCAGCTAGTAAACCTAGTACCTATATAAATATAATTGACATGTAGTGTCCCGAACTAAATTGCATACAAACTGTTGTATACAAGACTCTAAAACTGAGAAATATTAATTATTGAAATAAAGTTCAAATAATATTGGTATCTAAACAAAGACCTCAACTCTAGATAACCAACCAAACAATTGTTACAAAATCACAATATTAGATTAGTGGCGCCATCTATCGCTGAGTAGTGTAACTACATACGCATACTTACTGAGAGCCATCTGTTGACGAGTTGCTGAAGCAATGAACAATAGACAAGCACAAATTAGGGCTTATATATTTGGAAACAGATAAAAAATAATTTTCTCTCTTACAATAACACAATTCTGGAATTTACATCGAGTATTGACTTTGAAGAGTTCTACGAAAGACTAGGTTGTTAAATTGACTCAAATTGAGTCTACAGCTTGTGGATACTGCATTATAATATGATGTTATAAAACAGAAATAAGGTCTGGAATCACCTTGACTATTTTGACTCTTCCATATGTGGCTTATCAATATATGCTCCTCAGTAATTTTTAGAACTTCTTGAAATGAAGAAGTTTAGCAATTTGATTAAAAAAACATGTTTTTTCTTCATGGCAGTTTCTGTACAACATGGTTGTGGATGTTGTATCCAGGTGCTCTGCATCTGAAAGAACAGAGTGTAATTTTTAGGCATTTTTGTGTGTGAATACTTATGTTAAGTAATAACATAAAATAATATAATTCTTTGACATTCACAAACATGCACCATATATTGTGGCAAGCATATATTTTGTCTGGAACCAGATGGTTTTGTAAATTTGGTGTATATGATGGCCTATTTGTTGTTGTTAATATTTAGGATTTTTAATGTTAAATTGACTCTACAGCTTGAGGATATTCAGTAAATTATAATGTTTCTTATAAAACAGAAATAAGGTCTGGACTCACCTAGAGTACTTATTTTGATTTGACTCTTCCATATGTGGCTTATCAATATAGGTATGCTCCTCAGTATAATTTTAAAAACTTCTTGAAAATAATAATTATTTTCAAGAAGAAACATATGTATTTAAACAAATTTATAATAATTATAAATTTGTTTAAATATGTTTCTTCTTCCCGACACTCTGTACAACATGGTTGTGGATGTTGTACTAATATCCAGTAGCTCTGCATCTGGAACGATGGAGTGCTATTTTTAAGCATTTTTGTAAAAATATTTGTGCTAGTAATATAATTCTTTGACATTCACATACGTAATGTACCATATATTTTAAGCAGTGTCTTAATTTGAAGCGAAGTTTAGTCTATAAGTAAAGTAGCAGTATATATTAATATAGTGCTTGTATAGGTTTGCGTGGGTAAGGGTTGGGGTATGCACAATAAAACGGGTTCCCTATAAATCTTTTTTTTCTTTTATTTATGTTTTTTTTTGAAGTTTTTTTTCTATCATTTTTTTTTAATTTGTTTTCTGTTTTTTTTCTATTTTTTTTTATAAATTACTTATTGTATATACATTCATGATATACCTAATAGGCTAAAAAAATATATTGAATTTAACCGTAAGCGTAGTGGTTAATTTCTCTAGGGTACCTATGTTGTTCAACCTATCTCTTCATTGTTCCTGGGCGTAGAAAAGCAAATTATGGACGAAGAAACGCAGGTACTCCCTCAATTGCAAGACATTGTAAAAGAAACATTAAAATGTATAAATGTAATATAATACATATATTGTAATATATAAATGTATTAACAAACGCATAAGTTGTGTTTTCATTCCACTTAATTTTTAATCAGCTCAGACTAGGTAGATGAAAATCATTGTCTCAAACTGTAAACAAAACATCACTAGAATAGCGAAGCGAAACAATAAAAAAAACAGTTGTCACTTCCAAGGTTGCTTAATTAAACTATATTTTAATCCGTCCACACGGTCTAAACACTGGCAAGTTAAGTTGACGGGGTGAAGGAGACGCGAGGGAGGGGCGACTTATCACTTGAACTTGCCGGAAAATAGAACCGCGGTCTATCCTACTGTACTTATTTGACAAGTTGCTACTTAACTTGCGTTTGCCGTTCACACGTGTTATGAACTTAACACACTCCGTGACGCAAGTTAACTCGCCACCTTACTACGCTGCGTGTGAACAGGCCTTAAAGGCCTGTTCACACGCAGCGAAGTACAGTAACGAGTTAACTTGCGTCATGTTCTAATTAATAAGTTGATATAGTAAGTAGCGCCCACACGGGAATAAGTTAAGTTGTGAGCAGCCAAAGAAAAAGTAACATACATCATATGTAGTTGTCAATTATATTCAGCAAATTGGCATTGATTATGACAATGCCTTTAATAATGAATATAATATGCATACAAAAACTCATGTTTGGTTTCATTTGATTGATTGTAATTCCGATAAACTGAAAACTACTCTGGTACCTACTTTCTCCGAATACCTACTGATTTCCATTTCTCAAGACTTCGCCGACGTACAGGCCAGCTATCTATGTAGCCCCGGAACACAATTGGAACTTTCGTTTTAGCTACTACTGAACGTGTTACTCAACTGTTTCATTGAGCACCGACAGTTTATACGAGAAATCTTAATAGGCTAAAAAAATATATTGAATTAAACCGTAAACGTAGTGGTTAATTTCTCTAGGGTACCTATGTTGTTCAACCTATCTCTTCATTGTTCCTGGGCGTAGAAAAGCAAATTATGGACGAAGAAACGCAGGTACTCCCTCAATTGCAAGACATTGTAAAAGAAACATTGAAATGTATAAATGTAATATACCTAATATATTGTATATATATACAATATATATATATGTGTATTAACAAACGCATAAGTTGTGTTTTCATTCCACTTAATTTTTAATCAGCACAGACTAGGTAGATGAAAATCAGTGTCTCAAACTGCAAACAAAACATCACAAGAATAGCGAAGCGAAACAATAAAAAAACAATTGTCACTTCCAAGGTAAGTGCTTAACTAAATTATATTTTAATCCGTCCACACGGTCTAAACACTGGCAAGTTAAGTTGACGGGGTGAAGGAGACGCGAGGGAGGGGCGACTTATCACTTGAACTTGCCGGAAAATAGAACCGCGGTCTATCCTACTGTACTTATTTGACAAGTTGCTACTTAACTTGCGTTTGCTGTTCACACGTGTGATGAACTTAACACAATCCGTGACGCAAGTTAACTCGCCACCTTACTTCGCTGCGTGTGAACAGGCCTTTAGGGCCGCGTTCAGCGACACCGTCTTGTATGACTTCGTGATTTTTTGAACGAATCCTCGTTGAACGGCGTTCGTTCAGTTGCTTTTGGGCTTTGCTTTTTCGAGCGGCTGGACCCCATGCGCTAGCCGCGTACAGAATTATCGGCTCTACAACTGCTACGTACATAGTCCTGATTATCTCAGGCTGTAGACCCCAGTATATTCTGGCAGCACGTGACATCTGCTTGTAAAAATTCAGAGATTTTTGATAGAGCTCAGAAAAAACTTTTTTGATAGAGTTTTGTAGAGACGCAGGTAGAGCATAGAGAATGTTAGCATTCTCTATGCTATAATCCTATCCCTAAGGGTAAGCATAGAGAATGTTAGCATAGAGAATGTTAGCATTCTTATATATATAACTTCATATCATTTCACATAGAGAATGTTAGCATTCTCTATGCTAACATTCTCTATGCTTACCCTTAGGGATAGGATTTAGGACGCTGGCAACTTTTAAAAAAAGAACAGGAGAACGGAGAGAGAACGAACGTTCGTTCACTGCACTGCATAAAAATTCAATATGGTTGTAATGTAGAGTGTAGAGTTATCCTTGGTCGAGCATTTCCTAACAATTTTTATTTACGTCTACAGTGAAAATGCTTTTACAATGCAGTGATTAAACAGTTAAATCAAGGACATTAAATTCACTTGTGGCCAGTTTATTGATTTTTGCTTCATATTTGTGACTTATAAAATCACCCATGAGAGATTTGATAGTGTATAGCTCCTTCATTTAATGTTGTAGCTAGGAGCAGGTGAGGTGATATAATAGTGATTTTATCAAATAAAAGATGAGTGAATTGATGTAAACCGGCAATTTGTAAGCCCTCAACAATGAACGGATATTTTTAATATTGGTAACTATGATGGAAGCTGTGAATATCATCTCATGCAGCATTTCTATCCATCTATTTGCTTAAAAATTGGATTCGCTCAAGTATTTTTAGGGGTTTTTTGCATCTGTATCTGAAAAACAACCATAGTGCAGGTTTAGCACTTAATAAATTAACTCATCTGTATCTGAATTTAAATAATATCATCATCTAAAGTATAGACCATTTCTATGTGCTCTACTATAGATCTGACATACATACTTAGATATAATCTATGGTTCAGTAGGTAGTTAAGACCTGAACTCTACATCAATAAATTCATAGATACCTAGCTACCTATAGTGCACTGCAAATTGCATATTGACTCTACAGTTGTGAGTTGTTCTAGATCTGAATTTAAAGGGACTGAGAACCATTTTTACACATTTGTAAGTGAATATCTTAAACATTATATATTTTTTGTGTGTTGTTTGATTGACTCTATATTGTCTCTAGGTTGTTAAATTGACTCAAATTGAGTCTACAGCTTGTGGATACTGCATTATAATTATGATGTTATAAAACAGAAATAAGGTCTGGAATCACCTTGACTATTTTGACTCTTCCATATGTGGCTTATCAATATATGCTCCTCAGTAATATTTTAGAACTTCTTGAAATTAAGAAGTTTATCAATTTGATTAAAAAAACATGTTTTTTCGTCATGGCAGTTTCTGTACAACATGGTTGTGGATGTTGTATCCAGGTGCTCTGCATCTGAAAGAACAGAGTGTCATTTTTAGGCATTTTTGTGTGTGAATACTTATGTTAAGTAATAACATAAAATAATATAATTCTTTGACATTCACAAACATGCACCATATATTGTGGCAAGCATATATTTTGTCTGGAACCAGATGGTTTTGTAAATTTGGTGTATATGATGGCCTGTTTGTTGTTGTTAATATTTAGGATTTTTAATGTTAAATTGACTCTACAGCTTGAGGATATTCAGTAAATTATAATGTTTCTTATAAAACAGAAATAAGGTCTGGACTCACCTAGAGTACCTACTTATTTTGATTTGACTCTTCCATATGTGGCTTATCAATATATGCTCCTCAGTTTAATTTTAAAAACTTCTTGAAAATAATTATAAATTTGTTTAAATATGTTTCTTCTTCCCGACACTCTGTACAACATGGTTGTGGATGTTGTACTAATATCCAGTTGCTCTGCATCTGGAACGATGGAGTGCTATTTTTAAGCATTTTTGTAAAAATATTTGTGCTAGTAATATAATTCTTTGACATTCACATACGTAATGTACCATATATTTTAAGCAGTGTCTTAATATTGTCTCCGTTAACTCTATGGAATTGAGATAATGTGTAATGTATCCTGGATCCTGTCTGCTTTTGATAGTGGCCCATTTTAGATTTTATTTCTTATCCCACCTAGCCAAGCTTGTTATGTTACGAGAGCTTACCCTCATGTAAGATATCTCAAAATCTTGAATAAATTAAACCAGTTATTATATGGTAAGCATCCACCATTTTACACCACAGCTATTCTTTACCATCAGATGAAGGGTGGTTTTTAAAACTAGAATATCAATCTGGAAGACTGTGCTCAATATTGATAAGAGGCGGAGGAAGGGAAGAGATCTCCTTTCTATTGAAGTGGGCTACAGTAGGCTATAGAAAGATCTCTAGGGTACACTGTTAGGGTGAAGGCATGAATGTTACCCCTATCTTGTCAGATGTTGTGATATTATATTGGTTGATTTCTGTTATCAAAGTGCTTTGTTAATCTATACATGTGTGATATGATTAGATTTATAATTGGAATGACTGCATCATAACTACTTATTACCTCAGTTTCAGTTTATATTTTCTATTATGTACTCTTTAACATGCAGTTGCCTGTGTGTTGTTTTCAAAAAAACTGATGTATAGTAAGACTCAAAAAAGAATACACACATTTTATTTGGAAAAAAACTTCATAACCTATGCCTTATGCTTCCTAGAGGTGAGGTCTTTGCATGGATTCTATAACTTTGAGAGATAAGCAACTGTTCTTTAATGTCTCAATTGTGCAGTAGCTTATATTGCTACATTGGGATTACATTAAATGAAATTTAAAAGCAATGCCACTGTGTCTTCGAGAGCTTACATTGGCACTGGCACTATCACTTGTTGTTATCATACATTTATATGTAATTGTTTGTGTAAATATATGCAACAAAGCATAGGTTTGAAGCAATTGTTTCTGTGAGTTTACTCAGTAAACTACTATAACTACTACACTACAATAATTACCTAATACCTATGTTGTGATACTTTATCTTTAGTGAGCCTCAGATAAGTGTCCAATGTAACTGTGGATCATATTAATAATTAAATTGTGAAAAGCTGGTGACATTAACATTAAAGCGGGACCATCTTTGGTAAAATACAGTAGATTTGCAGCTTAGTATACTATATATACAAGTTGGGGACACAGCAAAGAGGATCAACAACAGGCAGCTATATGATGAACATTATGCTTTTTCACTAACAGATTCTGCTGTTCTGACTAATTGATATTCTGTCATCAGACAAATCAGAAACTAACCGCAAAAAATGTGAACATGGCTAAATAATCACTGGCGTTTTGTGTTTGTCATATTCAGGACAGTATGATAGTCAACAATCTATGTAACCTATCAGTCAGATTTAAAACTTTTATACATTGTTTTGTGTGAGAGTTAGTTTCTACACTTAGCCACTTCTTTCACAACTCACCTTTATTGAAATCCATGTTGTACAGGCAGTGGTGTGCTATATTATTTAGAATATCTTCTAATTTGTGTAATGAGGGTGATGTGTTCTATTCTGACAACCATCTCCGGGTGTATTGTATAGCATACCATACATTATAAAATCTTTTTACATTCACAAGGATGTAAAAAGATTTCATGACCAAATCATGGTTAAATATAATCATGGTAATTAACCTTGGATTCATCATTCAAATTTTGCTAGTCCCACAATACACTTTTATCTGAAAACTGCAACTCGGCTTGTCGAGTATCTTGATATCTTATATCAGATAGCTGAACGTGATACTGCTTATTCATTTTAGTATGCATTCCGATCATCAGCATATTGTTAAAATGTTTAACTGATCCATAAAAGTAGTTGTGTCAGATGTCATTCTCATATAACTTTACACTGTAGTTAGATTTTTTCATAGGAGCTTGTGTAACTGTGATGTCTACAGAGTCCAAAGCTCCTGTGGTGGTGTGACTGCTTTATTGAGGTTAACAGTACATAGTAGTAGTAGGCATCTACTATTGAAAGTCTGAAATTCCAGTGTTGTCCTGAAATCTTTATTATTTAATGTGTCTTTCTGCAGTCGCTGGCTTTACTTACACGATGGTTGCTAGATCTAGTTCTTTGGAGAAGGTTGTATGTTGTCCTTTGATTCGCTGCATAGGCTGCCACTAGGACACTCTTTTTGTTTTGTGACACCAGCTGCATTATCCAACATGATAATAACAACAACTTCTGCAATACAGTAAGAAAAATATTACAGACTACTATAAGAATATGATTGAGCAAAAATATTTTGCTGTCAAATATGTTTCAGATTTCTGTCTGTTTCACATAAGGCTACAGTAACAGTGCTTCTTCCTTATACTCAATTGTACAGAGTAGCACCAGCCCATTGATTTTATACATTTAATTATTCATGTTGATAAGGCTATGCAATTGTAATAGTTAAAATAGTTTTATTAAAGGGCTTTTTTACTGTTAATTTAGGCTTTGTTTGATCACATTCAGAGTAAATATGACTTAATTTCTGAGTCTTTCTTATAATAATTAAGTAAGAGTACATAAAAATGTAGATACATGAAGTATTTCATGAAGCAATCTTGAGCACAATTCAATTTTTAATACAGCATTCCATGTACACTCTTTCATTGCTGATGTTGTGAACTTGTTAAAGCTAGGGTTACTCATGAAATCATATTCATTTCATCATTTTTTATTTAAGATAAGACAAACAATTCATTTGGTCATTCAGTTTCTTTTTTACTGCGAGTTTGGATCCTCTTGTTTTACATTAACACGTACAAATAATGATATATTTGGATAGCAACAGAAGAAAATAAATGATAAAATTGATGATATTCTTCAGGAAGACGAAGTCTTATTGGTCAAATGTGGGCAAATTAAACAAAAATATTTCTAATAAGCAGGAATACATTTGATACAAAACTTTGAGTGAAAGAGCTCCTGCTCCATCCATGCTCCTGATTCTGCAGTGTAGCATTTTTTTTAGATTAGCTTAAAATATTTTTGGCTTCCTAAAAATGGGTTTGTTAATCTTATTAGAGATCATCTTATTAGCAAATATTTATCCATATACAACCAATATTAGTTGCATGCTTTTGTTTACATTAGCTTCCATAGGATGGCCATAGACAAAATCTGACGCTCTCGATAGAATCGATATTCGATTATAATCAATGGATTTAAATTTTTAATCAATTAAAAAAATGGGCGGTACAAATTTGTTTGGTCATACGATGCCCACTATTTGCCTATTTGACCTTTTTGGTAGAATTTTTGGAAGACTTACCTTCCATACTCACATTTTGTATATGTCGTGGGCCAATCGTTTGATAGAGCTGATTGAGATCTGGCTGGACGCATCACAATACGCCGGCATGTCTTGATTTGCCAATCTGATACCCGAATTATCGTTCATAGCGTTACGATTGACGATTTGCCAGGCCATGCTTGGGTAAATCGATTTGTAGGGTGACCAATGTATATCCATAAGTCCAGAACTTTGAAAATATGCAGGCCGTTTTTGTTGTTCAATATTTGTTTTTTTCTGTCATAATAATCTAATTGTCAAAATATTATAAATGATAAATCAACGTTCTTTGAAGTTGACATTTTAATTGTTTGTATGTGATGTTTGAACAACAAGAACTGACTTTTTATTTTCGAAGTCCTGGACTCATATTTAGACCGCGTTTTGTAATAAGACGGTATGTATTTTAAGCGACGTTACCTACGTACCTATGGTGGTAGACACAAATAAATAATTCATAAATACCTAATAATTCAGCCCTATGATCTGTGAAGTATTATATATGTATAAAATAGCGCGTTAACTTTATAATGTTAACGATAAACTTTTCGTGAGACACGGATGTCGCAAGCTTATGTGATTGGCATATAAAAAGATACCCTGTCCTTTTTATTTGATCAAAAATAAAAGAAAAAATTGAATAAAGTGAAGGTCGTCTTTGTTTTGCAGGTGTAGTTACGATGAGCGCAACACCATGAGTAAGGAAATGGTTGGAGGATGCTGCGTTTGTTCGGACGAGCGGGGCTGGCCCGACAACCCGCTGGTCTACTGCGACGGCAGTGGCTGCACAGTCGCCGTGCACCAAGGTGACCGCTCCACTTCCACACCTTCCGTGAGAGCCGACTGAGGGCCACTCGAGTAGGGCCAACTCTGTGCATTCACTTGTGCTTCTTTGACAGTTTCTTTTTCATAATTCCAACAACATTTTTTTACCCGTAAAACGGTTAATGCGTAGTACTCACTTGTATTATTATTTGTTTCCAGCTTGCTACGGCATTGTGACCGTCCCGACCGGCCCATGGTACTGTAGAAAATGCGAGAGCCCAGAAACCAAGGGGAAAGCGGTAGGTACCTACACTCACTGCATGTTCTTTGCTTCTCAATAAATCTGCGCGCTGTGTTTTCACGGACCTCGTAACGGGCCGCCGGGGCGAAATCGGTGGTTGGAGGCGCTTCCATCGG
Source organism: Macaria liturata (assembly GCA_964023185.1). NCBI lineage: Eukaryota > Metazoa > Arthropoda > Insecta > Lepidoptera > Geometridae > Macaria > Macaria liturata. The sequence goes on along the minus strand of OZ026808.1, from coordinate 16,486,027 downwards.
CGTCGGGTCGACGTTGAAGTACCTAGGACTCATCCACGATAGCCTGTGGAATTTTAAGGAGCAATTCAGCCGTCGGCCGTTCTTGGCAGTCTCCTGTCAAATTTAGGAGCGCTTAGCGTCACTTGTTGCCGCCTCTATTCGGGGCTGGTGCGCTCGATGGCGCTTTACGGGTCGCCGATATGGGCAAACACCCTAAACGCCTGGAACGTGCGGCTTCTCTGGCGATCGCAAAGGCTTATGGCCATAAGAGTGGTCCGGACAGACAGGATTTTGTCGTATGAGGCGGCCTGTGTTCTAGCAAGTTTCTGTTCCTTGGGACTTGAGCTGTACCGCACGCTACGTCTTGAATTTTTTTTGGAAACTTTTTCTTGTTTCTCTTTTTTGCTTATAACTTCTATAATTTTTAATTTAGGGCAAAAAGTTATATAAACATATTTGTAGGCAAAACAATTTGCTAGGTACAAATTATGTCTTGACAAATTTTTTGTAAGACGTAAAAAGCGTTTCCACCCCTTTTTCAAGATGGCGGCCGGGAGACGAGGTATTGTATAGAATACCGGATTATACAGATTGCCGGTAACATATGTATGTATCTTCTCTGGTCTACCTTATGTACCTACTATAAAAAAGATTCGTTTGTCTAAACTTGATAGTAACATGGACTTAATCTATTTTCACTGTAGCTCTCTTTTTTCCATGTTCATTCCCAAATAAAATTTGTCCTAAGGATGTTACCGACTGAGCTCTAAGGATATAAGATTAGTATCAACGCATATTTTGAAACGAGTTCGCTCGTTCGTCCGAGTTAAACGTAAACGCACACTGGTATGGAAAATGAAATGTTGCCTACAAATTGGCAAGGCAACTTGCTATTACATTTCGGAAAGGTTACGACACAAAATAATAAATAGTAATAATGGTAGACAATAAATATAACGCCAAATTAGATATATCGTTGACGATTTGCTTTTCTGTTTTATTTTTTTATCTTCAAAACCAATATGAATCGAATCGATTACAAATAATCGATAGAAATATCGTGCAAAGCTTTTTGTCTATGACTATTTGTCTGAGACATCAAGTATAAAACTGAAAGTATAAAACCAAAGTTTCCTTACTAGGTACTTTGAAGCTGCTATTATTCGATACATCTCTAACGCAATAAAACGAAATTTTAAATAAAATGGTGAACAAAGTGAAATGCGAACAATGTTGCGAATATTTTCGAAACGCTCACGGTCTTAATATTCACAAAGCAAAAATTCACAAAGCGCGGAAACCTTGCCTACGGGATAGGCGCTTTACGTCCATGGCGGCTTGTGTCGGCCGTGGGCATTATGGCGCCGAAGGAGCTATACCGTGCGGGGTACGGCGGTCCGCACGATTACAATCAGCTCAGGCCGACATGATAACGCTTCGTAGCGGCGTGAGTCTGGGGGCTGATCGTGTGGAGGCTGCCGGCCCGCGCACGCGCAGTTCCTTGGTGCCGTTCCACGTGCCGCACGAACCGGCGTCGGCCCTTGAGCTGCCAGGAGAGGCGGACAGTGACCCCATAAATAGGAATACTTCGGAGGATCCAAATGAAAAGGTACAAAGGCAGTGATTGTTTTTGTTGCAGCGTTGCGCGCTGTGCCCCGTTAAGTCGGGGGCACTTAAATCCACCGACACCGGAGGCTGGGCGCACGTAGTTTGCGCCCTCTACATCCCTGAGGTGCGCTTCGCGTCGGTGACATCAATGGAGCCAATCATGCTCGCACTCGTCCCACCGGAACGCTTTCAGAAAGTGAGTACTACATTATTTCAATGAGATTGAATCGGGCCTTACTTTCCGGTTATATGTACATTGCGGTTGAAAACTATCAACTATGTATGTATAGAACTTAGAAATATGTGGTGTTGCTCTTCCTTTAGCAAGATGTCTTGCTCCATGCGTGCTATTGTATATCACTCCAGCTACTAGTTCAAATATATCATATTTGCATGAACTTATTTTAGTGACTGCAATGTTGTACTGAAACTTACATTATGTACATTTATGTATGCAAGTAGCAGTAGGACATTGCACTCATAGGCTGTATTCCTTTCTTAATTTGAAACAATACAATAGTTTTTACAGTTATTATTTATATTACTCATCATAGAATAAGAAAATAATTACTATTAGTGGAGCATAATATTGTAAAATATATCTCTTTTCAGAATTAAATAGCCTTATTCTACATACAAATATTTAACTTGTACAATACTTGCTTACAAATTTTAATACCCAGAAGTATATACTAATATAATAGTAGATTAGTAGCCGAGGGATGTAAGGCATCAATTGCAGCCCGAGATATTTAGGCGCACGAGCGCAGCGAGGGCGCCTGCAGTTCGAGGGTGCAATTGATGCTTACACCCGAGCTAACTACTCTGCTTTACATCTCGATTATGAGGTAAGTAGAAAAAAACCGTTTTACAAGAATAAAACATTTTAATGGTTAAAATTTATAGTGAAATTAGAACAATTTTAAAATTTTAGGGACATATAGTTTTTGGGTATGTATAGTTTGAGATTGTGATATTTGTTGGTCATGGACAACATCAGAACTTACTCGTTTTTCTTTTCGCCACTTCATGAACTCGTCGTAAGTTTTCAAATATCTCTTTTTACAACTTACAGGCAAAAGATTGTTAGTTGCTGCTTTAGCTTTCATTTTCATTGAATCAGGAGTGCAGCTTATATCTTCATCACTTGCAGAACTCATGTTTTTTTTCCTTATTAGCACGTATTTATAAAAAAATCCCAAAAACAAACAATAGGTATTTAAAGTGAAAGTTTTCTATTCCCGCCTTTTTTCATCTTTTTTTTAGGAATGAAATTGAGCATCGCCGTTCGATATTTAAAATTGATGACTATTATACTCATACAAAGACAAGGCAACCTCCTTTGAATAGCGAAGCGACCTCCTTTGTCTACTACCCGAACTTTTTGAAAGAGTGAAAAGTTTTTTTTAATTACTTACCGCCCTAGGGCTTTTCTAGCTACATTATTACCCTAGAGCGCTAATTGGTTACTTACAAGCCCCATTTGGGGGTAATAAGGACCTACTTACCGAACATGAGAGATGTAATAGTACATTGTTACCCTAGGGGTGAAAGTAACTTATTTAGTCCCGAGACGGGGTTTGGCGCCCGAACGCAGCGAGGGCGCCAATAGTTCGAGGGACTAAATAAGTCTTTAACCCGAGGTAAACACTGTGCTTTTCATTACAAATACGAGGAAAGTAAAAATAAAAACATGAATTAGCTAAAGAAAATATAAGTAAATTTTATTTTACCACCCAAGTCAAAACAAAGATACCTCAAATCGTATGATGATTTTCCACTCACGCTTTAGCCTCTTCTTTTATAAAATCAGGCGTTAAATTTATATTAAAATCAGATGAACTCATTTTATAGGAACAAAATCTCTGCTATACGTATTGTGACGTAGAACCTCTTTGAATGTAGGTGTAAGAACTATTTGGTTAAATGTAGGTATAAGAACTCTTTTGTTGAATGTAGGTATAGGTACTCTTTTGTTTTTGTAAAGAAGTTAGTAGAGTTCAAGATAACTCTGCGCGCGGATAAAATTGGAACTAAAATGTTCTGATTGCAATTTGCAACAGAGGCCAATTCTTGGCATAAGTGCTGCCGCCAGTCGCGCGCAGAGTTTTTACATGTTAATTTGACAGCTGTCAGTTGAAAGCGATTCTCCCTAGGGATGAAAAGTATTACTTTCAACCCGCTCCTCAGGCAACTTCAGACCTACTTTCAGAGTATGAGTAATGAAAATATATGTACATACTGATCATGTAATTTTAAACAATGAATCCTGTGCTTTCTTTGTAATGCAGTTTATTTCTAATTTTACACAATATTCTATGATTTTTCTCATAGTATTCTAATTGATATTTGTATACTATTGTTTATAAGTAGTTATGCAGTATAAGTTAACTTACATAAGTGTATGTAAGCGTATCTTAGATGGCGTTACATTTTTAATAACGAGTTGCCTGTATTTTAGAATACAGACTGTAATATTTAATATTAATTAATTGTATGATTGTTTCAGAAGTGCTGCATCTGCGAGGAGAGTGGAAAGCCGCACCGGGCTACTGTGGGGGCGTGCATGCAGTGTAATAAGCCGGGTAAGTCATTTTCGATCCATCCATCCATCCATACATTTCCATCCATGCTTATTCCTATCTCGCATGTCATATTTATTAACATTTTCATTCATGTAAGTAGGCCAAGAGGCAGATATTTCTAATAGTCAAAAAATGCTATTAGACATGTTATTACTGTAATAGAGTCCCCTGTCTTGTTGTTATTATTTTGATGTTTCTATCCTGTGGGAGCTAGCTGATGTATTGCTGGCATTTCGGCCTGAATGTGCCCCCCAAACGGGTGTTTTTTTCTGGTTTATTGGTTATTTCTCTTAAATAACTGAAATTATTGAATAGTGGTCTTTATAAAAGTTTTAGATCAATAAATTTAAACAGGTCGATAACAAATATATAGATCAAAATTGAATATATTTTGCTCATTTATACAATAAAAAAGCTCCTCGATAAAGTATGTGCATTTTTATTTTAGGTAGTGTAGTGGTAGGCTCTAAGGTCCTTTTATGCTTTATATAAGCCAGCGGCGTTGTTTTGTTTTTGAGTTATTCAGAAAAATAATAAGGGACCATCCTATTGGCGGGCCTCATCCTGTTGGCGGGCATCATCCTTGGTGGGCTTCATCCTATTGGTGGGCCTCATCTTATTGGTGGGCCTCATCCTATTGGTGGGCTTCATCCTATTGGTGGACTTCATCCTATTGGTGGGCCTCATCCTATTGGTGGGCCTCATCTTGTTGGCGGGCATCATCCTATTGGTGGGCTTCATCCTGATGGTGGGCCTCATCCTATTGGTGGGCCTCATCTTATTGGTGGGCCTCATCCTATTGGTGGGCTTCATCCTGTTGGTGGGCCTCATCCTATTGGTGGGCTTCATCCTATTGGTGGGCCTCATCTTATTGGTGGGCCTCATCCTATTGGTGGGCTTCATCCTATTGCAATGAAATCCATAAAGCAATGAAATCTTCTGCAACGAATAAATCTGATTTGTCGATTTATCAGGTTCTATTTCACTGGCCTAAATGTTACTCTTGTCTTAGTTTGTAACTTTGTTAGCGCAGCCCTTCCCCAGATGAATTAATCTTGCATTGTTTTACATTACAAAGCTTATTCAAAACAAATCTATACTAATTTTATAAAGCTGAAGAGTTTGTTTGTTTGTTTGTTTGAACGCGCTAATTTCAGAAACTACTGGTGCGAATTGAAAAAATCTTTTTGTGTTGAATAGACCATTTATCGAGGAAGGCTTTAGGCTATATAACATCCCACCAAAAACATTCTGTAAAAAATTTGCCAAGTCTCGATAGAGCTGCTTGTTTATCTCTAAAAAGTTATGAAATCTCTAGAATTAGTTAAGCCAAGTCTAAGGTTCCTTACTGCGATTTATTTATTATATATATTTTTATTTATTGAGTAGAATACAGTTTATTGAATGCAGTAGAAAGTTGGCTGAGGATGATGATGATTTTGTAAGATCCGATACATACTACCAGTTCTCATTATATTTAGTTCAAGCACCAACCCGCTATCTCTTATAGTTTTCGAGATCCCTTATGGTACTCTAAGGTCAGATGGCCAAAGTGATGGTGATACCTCGGCCTTCGGCCTCGCATCCCGCTCACTTTGACGTCGCATGTACTGCGTTGTCATATATCTCGTAAAAACGCTAATAGTTTGGCTGTACTCTTACGTTTTCTCATCAGGGTCACCAGGTAGTCCAGATCTTCCATAAATCTTGTTTTGATAGTTTTTCCTTTATGTGGGCGCTAAAATCTACCTCTGTACCAAATTTCAGCTCTCTAGGTCTATGGAAAGTACTAGTTCTATTTTGATGATGAGTGAGTGAGTCAGTGTCGAAAATGCGAAACTTTGCATTAGCATAACTTCGGAACTAATTGATCTACCAACTGTGTTATTACGAATTTCTAGATGACGAAAATTTTAGCGTTTTAATCCTATCCAGAGGTTCTCAAATAGGGGGCTGAAAATGCGGCGAAACGGTTCGAGAAAAGGATGGTACGGCAGTGTTTGCTTCGCGCTCGACTTGGCGGGGGCACTGCCGTGCCCCCAGATCACGCTGCAACTAATAGGAGCGAAGAAACAATGGAAAATGTGGAATAAACGGGGAAAATTATTCATCTTTGAGGGCTTCCGTTGCGTGTGCTGCGAAAACGGTTAAAGATATAAAAAAAAAATGTATGAAAGAATTGTTCCTCTTGAAATGATCTAACAAAATGTCTGCAACAGTATATGTCTATCTCTTAAGGTTAACTCACTAGAACCGTTTTATGGTAATTTAACTATTCCACGCGGACGAAGTCGCGGGCACCAGCTAGTAGTATTATAAACTTATATAATTGACACTGACAAACATCTTAATACATGGTCGTATATATTATAATTCTAATTCAATTTATATATAGTGTATATATACAAGTATTTCAATTGGATTGTGATCTGCAATAAAAATATCATTGTAATTATTTGTGTTTGTTGGACATAATGTTGTTAATAAACAGGCCGGGCTGTAACATGAAATTTATATTTTATTCATATTTTGTACGTATCCAAAATATGTCCGCCGTAGCCGAAACCGGCAGAGAAAAATGCTGTTTTGATTTGATGTTTCATATGTTTCATTGTTATCTTTGTTTATTAAATGTATTATTGTTAAATACAGAATGTGTTCATTGCAGGTTGTAGACAGCAGTTCCATGTGACGTGTGCCCAAATCAACGGATTACTCTGCGAGGAAGCAGGAAATTACCTCGACAATGTAAAATATTGTGGGTACTGCCACCACCATTACGGGAAGCTCGTGAGTACCACACATAACATATTACACAGCTCTCGACAACACTCAGGACATGGACATTCTGACGACATTGTTCCGCCTTACTTGTAACATATATTATGTACCTGTATATATTCAAAACTTATAAAACATAAAGTAACTAACTGATAGTATATATATACAAGTCTTAAACATAATATTAAAATGTACAATATACCTAAAATAAAATATGAAGCAAAATAAAACAAACATAAATTAATACTTACCTAATTAGTTTATTAATTATTTAATTAATTATCGTTTATTTCGGTTTACATCCTCTCGAGCTTAACGCTCGGTATTTTTAGGGCATCAGTGGGGCCGTAGCCAACACTGAGAGACCCTTTACAATTAAATACTTAGGAATAAGTAACATATACTGAAAATGGATGTATGTATATAAATGTATTTCTATTGCAGTCATGGTACACGTTTAGGCTATTTTGTTGCGCTGTTAATTGTCTAATGTAACTTGTCTATCGCATAAGGTCCGGCACCCGCTAAAATACGCCTCATTCATAAACGGTGCAGCGGGTGATGACTTGCCACTCACTAAATGGGCCCTCCACAAAAGGCAGCCTAAGAAGGCGCCGGAAGGGCAACATTGGTGTGAGTGCCTTAGGGTGTCGAGAGGTTGACTGGGACCTCCGGGCCTCGGATCGTCCTGGCCTCGGATCGTCCTGGCATCGGCGTCGTTTGTTACGCCGATGACAAGCTGGTCACTGCCTGGGAGGCAACTGTTAAGGAGGCGTTGCTGCTGGCAACGGCTGCAGTCGCCACAACGGTGAACCGAATTCGGAGGTTGGGCCTGCAGGTGGCGCTCCACAAGTCCGAAGCAATATGCTTTCATGGACCACGTCGAGCGCTACCTTCAGGGTTACGAATAGATGTGGGGGGAACTTCAATCCCCATAGTACTTCGCTGAAGTACCTTGGCATTGTATTCGATGGGCGATGGAAGTTCGAAGAACACTTCCGAAGGTTGTCCGGGAAAGTGGTTGGTGCGGCTGTGGCGCTTTGTCGGTTGCTACCCGACTTGGGTGGCGGACGAGCCATTAGCCGCCACCTTTACATGGCGGTGGTGCGCTCCATGGCGTTATACGGAGCCCCGATATGGGCAAGGTCCCTCTCCACTAAGGAGCGCGCCCTGCTTCGCAGGCCCCAGAGGAGTATGGCCATCCGAATGTGCAGAGGGTATCGTACTCTTTCACATGAGGTGGCCTGCATACTTGCAGGGTCTCTCCCGTGGGACCTCGAGGCTGGCGTCTTGGCGCAGGTGTACTGGCGACGTGCTCAGGCGCGCCAGCAAGGACTGTGCCCCCTCCATGAGGAGGTGAGCGATGGAGGCAGAGCGCAAGACGCGTGGCCTTGGGGACTTGGCAGGATGGCATTCTCGCTAGGTCCACACGACGAGGCCAGGGAGCCACCCGTTTCCTTGAGGCCATACGGCCTATCTTAAGGGAATAGGTGGATCGAAAGCATGGCGCGCTCAACTTCCGGTTGACGCAGGTCCTCACGGGGCACGGGAGGTATCTGCATAGAATCGGGAGAGAGCCAAACCCGGAGTGTCATAGGTGCGGCTGTGCGGAAGATACTGCGCAACACGTGCTTGAGACATGTCCGGCGGAGCTCGGGCCGCAACTATCCCTGATCGCGGCAGTGGGAACAGACCTCTCCTTGCCAACCATCTTGCGAAAGATGGTTGATGACGAGAGGTCATGGGTCGCGGTGGCCTCCTTTTGCGAGACAGTGATGTCGCAAAGGGAGACTGAGGAGCGGGAGCGGGAGTTAGATCCTGCCGCTCATCCGATCCGCAGGAGACGGACACGGAGGCGAGCCACTCGGGCTCGGACTCTGTCTCCACTAGGAGGCCCTGGGGTGTGGTATGCGGGGGCATCTCACACCCCTTAGCAGGCATAGGGGCCTCCTCAGGAGTCGATGCCCGGATGTCCCTGGGCATCGCTCGCGCAGCAAGAGGGAGGGTGTCGCCCCTCCTGAGGCGGATCCACTCAGACAGTGGACTGCGGTTGGGACGGGAATTGCGGAGGAGTATTGCTCACTTGTCCGCGAAACCCGTCCTTGCCGAGGTGAAGGGACATCGTGGTAGGTTTTAGTCGGTAGTGGAGTAGCTCCAAGCCTGACATACCCCGCTGCCAAGGAGAGAGTGCGGGGACGAGCAAATGCATTTCCTCCAAGAAAAAAAAAGGGTGTCGAGAGGTGTGCTGCGCGTTCTCTGAGCGGTACTAGCGGCGTTATGCCCTTTAACACTTCCACCCTGGAGCTTAGGTACTTAACTCTTGCGTCTTACACTCCCGGACGGCCAATCAAGGCAAGCCGGGAGGCAGGGGGTCTCATTTAGCCCCCAGGGAATCGGGGTCCGCGGTGACGCCACTCACCGACGACTCACCATAAAGTCGCCCCTGCGGTTATATTATTATTAATATAATTTTTGTACCTGTATATATGTACCCATACCTATATGTATATGTTACAAGTAAGGCGGAACAATGTTGTGAGAATGTCCACGTTCTAACATTGATATATATATCAATGTTAGAACCAATTACGATAATTGTTGATAAAGTCATTTAAAAGTCACACATAGTTTGTACTATGAAGTGGTACCAACTAAACTAAACTTGTACTGTTAGTACAATGTCTGTTCCTGTTTATAGCCGCGCCAAAACCGTTTTTCTATTTAAATAAAATATAATTTATAAAATACCGATTTAACTCACACATTTTGGTCAAAATATAGAAACGTGACCACGAACAACGTGACCGAAACGTGGCGTTTACTATTATATTTGTTGGCCACATTTGATTTACGCAGTATTCCACTTTTTTAAATGTGTTGAATCAATTTCCATAATAAGTAATTACAACTTAACATAAAAATCACTCTTACTCATAGATGATTTCCTCTTGGAGTCGGTTAAAAATAATTTCTAAATACTTTTTTTTTCATGAATACATATTGGTTTGCGTTTTCCTAATGTTTTTTAATAAGTGAGGCGGTTAGTTTTGATCTGCTCCTACTCTCCTCTGCTGGCTGGATACAACGAGCAATTTGGATGTTGTCTGAAGACGGCAAGGAACAGTTGTACCGGAAGAAATAATGTTACCCAAGTTGTCATGACGAGTACTGCGTATGACCGACATAGCTGCGGAATTTGCCGGCCTTTTAAAGCTATTTACATATTTTATTTACACTTTAATGCGTCCGTTCATAATCTTAGTTAATCTTCTTAATAATCATATCTTCAAAATATCTTACTATGATCCAAAAATTCAAAATTCAGTGACGATTTTGTGTAAATAATTAAGCATTTTTTACGTTTGTGTCTGTCATCTGTTCATTTTTAAACTAGCAAAAAGTTTAGGAATGAAATTTTGTTGTATAATTGACCCGTCCGTACATCGTCCCAACAATATATTGACTGCCCAGAATAAATCTCTCCTGACACATAATGTATCTGGCATGGCTGAGAACATAATATCACGGTAAAGGTGTCTATTGCGTACTCAATTGCATCTTCATAGAATCAGCTGAAATGCGGGTTATATTAGCGCCATCTAGTGTCGAGAGGCTACACGACTACAGCCCGACATAAAGCAGTCAATAGGCAGCGATATCGCCAGTTGACGCACGTCGCAGTGGCGCTGCAGTAGATGTTGAAATACCGTATGCAAAATATCCTTTACTGTGGTATTATGTATGCACGCTTATCGTTAATTTTGTACTAATGCGTTTGTTAATTATTATTTTCGTTTGGCTTTGAAGCGTGCAAAGTTTTACCAGCAAATAGTTCAAATTAGGTGCAATTCTAGCCAAAATATGTGTTGTATCGCAATCGCTTAAATTATCCAATTCAGTAGGCTGTGCTAACGCGCTAGCTTGGTTAACAATCAGATTTTTCATTGTAAAAAAAATATTTCGAAAAAATCAAAATCCGACTTTAAGTGTCACTAAAATATTTTATTTTCATTTTTGCGACTTCAAAATTCAGAATTGGGAGTAAAGAATCTATTAAATTATTGAAACTTATAATCCTACTAGCTGTGCCAGCGACTTCGTCCGCATGGAATAGTTATTCCATGCAGACATAAAAAGGGTTCTAGTGAGTTAATCTTAAAAGATCGACATAATATACTGTTGCAGACGTTTTGTTAGATCATTTGAAGAGGAATAATTCTTTCATACATATTTTTTTGATATCTTGAACCGTTTTCGCAGCACACGCAACGAAAGCCCTCAAAAATGAATAATTTTCCCCGTTTTTTTTTCACATTTTCCATTGTTTCTTCGCTCCTTGTAGTTACAGCGTGATGTTATATAGCCTAAAGCCTTCCTCAATAAATGGTCTATCCAACACAAAAAGAATTTTTCAATTCGCACCAGTAGCTTCTGAGGTTAGCGCGTTCAAACAAACAAACATACAAACTCTTCAGCTTTATAATATTAGTATAGATTAGAACTCTTATTGAAATCCGTAATATTTGTTGTCGGCGCCACAATACAGAGAATGTACATTAACAAGCATCTATGTACTTTTTTATATCCATATAAAATAGTGGATATTTCACGTAAACTATCCGAAATTAATTACAAGTAAATGTTTAAATGTTTTCCATTTGAGTCGTATAACCATTTGATGTATCTGTCTGTTTACCTGACTGCCACTGAGTCACAAAATAAACAATACTGTTGCGCCGCGGCGATTCTCGAAGGTTCACGTAACCACCGGCCTACCTACGCGTACACATAAACAAGTTGTTTACCACATTTTAATTGCGTTCCAGAGATTTCGACCCTTCATTTTAAGCGTAACACAAAAGAACCTAATTTGCATAACAATAATTTTATAACCTTGTTTACATCAAGCGCTCACCTACCTAATTTGCATGACAAAAGATTTATGGTTCTGTTTTGATACAAGTAATACAAAAGCATTCGAGAAGTTTCTTACCGATATATAAACAGGCGCAGCTCGGGCCAGAAGACAGTTTCAATCAAGCGATCGAGGCGAACAGTCAAGCGATACCAAAGCGATATTACGTGTGTGAAAGTTCATAAGTACTGTGTAATAAACGTGTGTGTTTAGTGTTTTACGTAGTCTCTACGTACGTGTGTGTGACAATACCGTCGCATTAAAGGCAATAAATTAAGGCATTGTGTTTTTCCTTAAAAACAGCCCCCCTATCCCGTAACATTTGGTGTCAGAAGTGGGATTAGGAAGCAAAATGCCTCTCTTGCCTTTGGATGACGACTCGGTACGCACCAGGAACCAACGCCGGGAAGAAGCTCGTCGGACAGAGGAGCAGGCACGCCGCCGCGAGAGCATGGACAGCAGGCGTGATCTTCCTGCCGAAGAGATGGGTGAGCCTTCGTCAGAGAGCGCAAGTGAGACTTCGGCTGCCCGCCCTGCTGCATCTGCCCCCGTGGACTTGTCGATACTGATGAGCATGATGCAAGAACAAGCAAGACACCAAGAAGAACAAGCGAAACGCCAAGAAGAACAAGCGAAACGCCAAGAAGAACAAGCGAAACGCCAAGAAGAACAATCGAAACGCCAAGAAAAACAAGCGAAACGCCAAGAGAGCATGCTGCAGTCGATTCGGGCGGAACAAGCTCAGCAGCAAGAAGAACAATCGAGACACTTAGAAGAAATACAGGAGCTGCTGGGAAAGGACCTGAAAAAGATAAACCTGAAGTTGGACCAACACGAAGAGAGGTTGAACGAGACAGAGCTGCAGATTGCTAACGTTCAACGGTCCCTTCAGGTAATTAAGACTGAAAAGGGATCAATCATTGCTGCTGCTCCAGTCTCAGCGTCCAGCGGCTTCAAGATCACACCATTCGACGGGATGTCGTCTTGGGCCGCTTACAAGATACAATTCGACGCCATAGTGAGAGCCAACGGCTGGAACAAAGAGCAAGCAATGACTGCCCTTACAGTGGGTCTTCGTGACCAGGCCTTGTCAGTTCTGGAAGCTCTGGGCAAAGACGTCACCTATGACACTCTTCTGGAGGCGCTGGAACGTCGTTATGGTGATGCGCACCTGGAACACGTATACCGTGCTCAACTGAAGGATCGCGTACAACGGCGCGAAGAGACCTTGCAGGAGTGGGCTCTGGAGGTTGAGAAGATGGTACGCAAGGCCTACCAGTCCGCACCACAGCAGGTCGATACAGTTCTGGTGCAGGAGTTCATTAGTGGTATTCGTGACCCAGAGGTGAAATCTATCGTGACACTTGGGCACCACCAGACCTTGAAGAATGCTCTGGTACATGCGCTGGAGGTGGAGGCCGTACGAAAGGACCATCGCTGTGAGCACATCCGGGAATTGAAAGTGGCAACGCCGACGTACTACAATCGAGCAACTCCCAAGTGTTCGCCGACGTACTACAATAGAGGAGCTCCCAAATGTTACCATTGCCACGTTAGGGGACATTTGAGCCGCAATTGCCCTAAGTCGAATCGAACTCCAGATGTACGGGTGGAGCGTGATGGATGGTGGCGTAAACCAGTAACAGAGGAACGAGTGAGCACCAGGACTGTGGAGCAAGGGCTGGCTGGTTCTGATAAAGCCACGAAGGTCTTGGTTACATCGAGCTGGCAAGCGAAGGACGGAAATGCGGACGCCGTTGCGAGGAGACCATCTGAGGAAGATCGACCATATGAGGAGGAGACCAAGGAGACCATACCAATTAAAATGCTGAAGACAGAACTCAGCGACAAATGGAAGGAGACGATCCAGGCAGCGCAGCAAAAGGACGCCGACATCAAACCAATTCTAAACTGGATGGAATCCGGAGCCACTAAACCGACATGGAGTGACGTTGCTGGAATGAGCGTAGTGACAAAGGGTTTATGGACACAATGGAACAGTCTCGTCATTCACGAAGATGTATTGTGCCGAAAATGGGAAAACGCTCATGGAAATCACTGCCATCTACAAATGATTGTTCCTAAAGTGAAGGTGCCTGATGTATTGCGACTTTACCATGAAGGATACTCAGAAGGACATCTTGGGGTGAAAAGAACCCTGTTGAAAATACGAGAACGATTTTACTGGATCAACTGCAGAGACGACGTGGAAGAATGGGTTAAAAAATGTACCAGTTGTGCGTCAGTGAAAGGCTCGCATATTCGGAGCAAGATGAATGACATCAATGAACACATTCGAGACTCTGGCCGACAATCGTCTGAGAAAATGAAAAGTCGTTACGACCGAACGCCGAACAACTCTGGATTTTCTGAAGGGTCCTTGGTGTGGCTCCACAATCCCGTCCACAGCAAGGGCAAGTCACCGAAATTACAAGCTAAATGGGATGGACCGTATCGTGTGGTGACAAAGATCAACGACATCACATTCCGGATACAGAAGGGCCAGCGAGGCGGACCTAAGTTCGTTCACGTGGACCGGCTGGCGAGATACCATGGAGACAATGGTGCTCGGGACGAGCACGTCTAAGGAGGGGGTAGTGTTGCGTCGCGGCGATTCTCGAAGGTTCACGTAACCACCGGCCTACCTACGCGTACACATAAACAAGTTGTTTACCACATTTTAATTGCGTTCCAGAGATTCGACCCTTCATTTTAAGCGTAACACAAAAGAACCTAATTTGCATAACAATGATTTTATAACCTTGTTTACATCAAGCGCTCACCTACCTAATTTGCATGACAAAAGATTTATGGTTCTGTTTTGATACAAGTAATACAAAAGCATTCGAGAAGTTTCTTACCGATATATAAACAGGCGCAGCTCGGGCCAGAAGACAGTTTCAATCAAGCGATTGAGGCGAACAGTCAAGCGATACCAAAGCGATATTACGTGTGTGAAAGTTCATAAGTACTGTGTAATAAACGTGTGTGTTTAGTGTTTTACGTAGTCTCTACGTACGTGTGTGTGACAATACCGTCGCATTAAAGGCAATAAATTAAGGCATTGTGTTTTTCCTTAAAAACAGCCCCCCTATCCCGTAACAATACAATATAGCAATGCTTAACATCAGGCAGGCTGTAGTCAAACGTAAACCTATCCCACGTAAAAAAAAAAAAAATATTATTTGGGCTAAGTTTCCATGTAACAAACTAGTTGCCTTTATGAGCTTACAGTCCTGTTATTAACGCTTCAACTCTTAGCATCCAATTTTCGTAAAATAATTATATTTGTATTAGGTG
Organism: Macaria liturata; assembly: GCA_964023185.1. Taxonomy (NCBI): domain Eukaryota; kingdom Metazoa; phylum Arthropoda; class Insecta; order Lepidoptera; family Geometridae; genus Macaria; species Macaria liturata. Next base: position 16,470,859 of record OZ026808.1, on the reverse strand, counting down.
AGGCTCCCTATTTAAATATAAAACATGATATGCCATTTATAGTTTTATTTCGAAATAATAATTCGGCTGTTAAATGAATTTTTTGGTTGAAAATTCTCGACTTTAGGGTTTACAAACGAGCAATATATATTTTGCTTACGGGCAGTATTATTATTATTATTTACTATTTGACCGTGAGTGGACCCGCGGGCGCTGCTAGTAATTTTATGAAAACGGGATTTTTAAAATCTTATCTAATGGGGTAATCAATTAAATCCAAATGTACTTTATAAAAATTGTATAAAATTTAATATGATGATCTATTTATCTTCTTCTTATCGAATGAGAGTGGCCAACTTTGGTGTCGAGAGTTTATCAAGCGGCCGCCGTTTTTTTTTATGATGCCTCCGGTGCCTCAACACATGTGTTGTTTTTAATGACTGTCTGTTTGTACGGATGTAAGTATGTTTGTTCACGGATATCTCGGAAACTTTAAGTGATATGTTTCTTATTTTATTAGGTACTTTTAGGCAGCAATGAAAATTGTATCAAAATTGGTTCATTAGTTTTCTGTGCTATGGTTATATGAAGACGAGCTGTCACCGAAGTCGTGCTTTTAGTAGGTATAATTTGAGAGGCGTGAGTTTGCGAGTGTGGTGTTTGTTGTGCAGAAGCGGAGCGGGAATGTGAAGACTGTGCCGCCGTACAAGCCGCTGCCGGAGGAGGGCTACTCCAGCGACTCGCCCGCGGAGGAAGACCCGGAACCGGCGGCCACCGACCAGCACCAGCCCAAGGCCAAGGGGGTACTAGACCACACTCACAGCCCATTCTCACGCATACTCACTTCAACTAACATGTATTGCATACATTATTTTATCTGTGCGGCAAACTACACTGTATCTCGTCCGGTGTTGTTCTATCTCTGCCGTGTCACGCATACAGATCATCATTGAGATTGTGAAAATAATAGAGACAGATGCTATTTGAAAGTCGGCGTTGGATAATATTTGTGTACCGTGAGCCCATACTGGGGTTTTGTCCATGTATAGGGTGAATTAAACGTATGAACATGTATGTTAGTGAGGCTCTGAACAATACTTCTCAAGATATCGGCGGCTATCGAGCTGATATCGCCGAGGAAGCGCAACGGCGGCGGCGGCGCTATACAATGTTTTCACAAAATTTACAAATAATATTTCTTTTATATATAAAACTAGTGGATGCTCGCGGCTTCGCTCGCATTAAGAAGTAAAACTTGTATCCCCTATTTCACCCCTTTAAAAGCGGCTTTTCCAAAAATCCTTTCTTAGCGGATGCCTACGTCATAACATCTACCTGCATGCCCAAATTTCAGCCCGATCCGTCCAGTGGTTTGGGCTGTGCGTTGATAGATCACTATATCAGTCAGTCAGTCAGTCAGTCACCTTTGAGTTTTATATATTTAGATAACCGCTAAATAAAAATAAAGGTACTTCGTGAAATGACTCCATTTCAATGAATACATTTTTGTATCGCATTTGTTTCGTATTATGCTCATAAGTTCCTCGCTAGAACATCTGGCCACTGTTGTAGATTATTTTTAAACGACTTCAAACAAGAGGTCTTCAATTTTTTTGAATGTTTTTTTCCCAAAGTTATTTTTTTGTTTGAACTAGCGCGGTGATAAAATGTTGTATGCAATGCCTTTACAGTGCTCCTCGGGACTGTATTTATAAGAAGCTGTTGAGACCAGCTTTGCACGCTTGCTCAGAGCAAACTTGTACTCTCTTGGCTTCTTTTTGTTTCTATTTAAATTAGCTCAAGGAGTTCTTTGCCATGTAACCTACATTGTAATTTTTATGATATTAACGATTTTCATTCGCTTCTCTTCGTCTAGATGTATGTAAAACGAATGGAACGTATATGTACATTCATATATATAGAGAACAGAAAAACAATCGGTTTCGTGTATATAATGTACCTAAATGCATAGGCTGTTCTTTGCTACGATTATTTTTGCTTTATCCAAAATTGTTTAGCCGGCTGAGACGAGAGCCGTGTGCCTCGGACGTATGGTCTCGGACCAATCCCTAACAAGGCCAATAAACGATCTTTTGCAATTGTCACAATATTTATTCGATTCAATTAACGGAACAGCTCCACAGTCGCTCATGTGCCAAAATATACATAGATGTCGTTCGCATACAGTATTACAATACTTACTATTGTTAGCCAGTAAAAGCCATTTTATCATCATTACTAGTTTTTTATTTATATATATTCATATTTACTAATTATTGTTTATATTAATTTCTCATTATGTATGTGTGTTTTAACAATAGCTGCTGGCTTTTAGTTTTGTTTCGGTGGTGGGATGCAATTAGTTTTTAATATATACTTACTATTGGGAGACTATTATACCATGAGACTATGAACACTCGACTAAGGTCGCGTTTTTATGGAACTCACAATATGTCTGCCAAAAGTTGCGATGACGTGTTGCTCCGGAGTGAAACAACCAACTTTCCCATTTACACGTCATTTATTTATGCTTGTCTTTGTGCAAGTGACTGATTGCTAGTTTTATCATGTAAAATAATATTTTTGTTGTTAACCTATACTGTCCCACTCCGGGGCAAAGGTCTCTCTCAACTCCCCCCATAAATCTTGGTCGACAGCCGCTTATATTTGCACAGATATTTTTTTATAAAATAATTTAATTTCCTTATTATATTGTGTTTTGTAGCCTGGGCGCAAGAGGTCGCATAGCAGTGGGTCGGCGAAGAGTTCTGTCGCATCGAGCAAGGCGCACCAGCCGCAACCCATGGGTGAGTACATCATCTACAATGACATTCTAATAGCTTCACTTACATCGACGGACATGAAACGTGCAAAATACGTGTCGTGACAGTAGTACCGTTATGGTAACTAAAACAAGTTTACACTTGACCATAGTTTACCGTGTGTAAATGTAACCGATGTTATAATATTATTTCTATTAAAAATATATGTTTAAATGTGCAACTTGTGTATTGTAATGGATACAGTAACAATTAAAGTGTGATCCCTTTGAGATACAAGTTTGATTGACTCTCTTAAACTTGCTTTATTCTAGATAGTACAAATTAACAAACAAACTTGTACAGGCACATTTGCACTACGAGTATGTTAGTTATGAAATCGCGTATAATTATGACCAAGACATACAATCCTTGGTGTAACGTTTAGTTAGTATAAAAAAGATAACATTAAACAGTCTTTGCATAGCCCTGTTACAAAAACACGATTAACTGAATACACACTGTATAAGGTAATAGTAGGTTTGTCTGTCATGATATGTGTCCAGGACGTTTGATGTCTGCATAATATAATAAAAACTTTATTCTGTAGCTATCTTTTTAATACATTAACAATTTATGGGTTAGCATAGGATTAATATAGTTAAGGGGTCGTCCATTAATCACGTGAGGCTCGAAAGGGGGGGGGGAGGGGTCCATAAAAAAGTCACGAAATATCACAAGGGGGGAGGGGGGGTGTAGTGACATATCACGTGTAATTATTTTTTCGACTAACGCGCGAAAAGCAAAAACAATCTGCAGGTCCTGTAACCTTTCTGTTTACCGCTAGGCATTATTGTAATATTTAATTTGAATAAAAGTAGAAAATTAAGATTCTTTATAGGTCTAAAAATACACGTGATATATGGGGGGGAGGGGGGGTTAAAAAATGCCAAAAAAAACATCACGTGATTAATGGACGGCCCCTAACATACTAAGGTATATATTTACTGTATATATTTGATTAGATATATTTTCATTTTAATTCTCTATCACTGATTGAATACGTTTTAATTATTGCTTCGGATTATTAATATTCACAAGATGAAGAACATTGAATGATTCGTTCCACGATGAGATTTAACAGTGGAGTCATAGAGACTACATGAGATGTTCACTGCACTGTGTATTTTTTTATGTTATTTTCTTTTGCACAGTAAAATATATGCATATATTACAAACAGCATTTCATATTTTTAGTAGTTGAGAGTCGCAGCTAATTAATGACTTTCAGGTGTTGGTGGGACAATCCTTGTTATAATACAGTAGAAAATTATTGCTTACCATCAGTAAAGTTGTGCTCACCCAATTTAGTTAAAAATTGCACTCATGTAGCCATAAAGTAAGTTCATGTATCTCTCATATGGTTAGATTGTTCGTGGGGAACAAGGAGTCAGGCAGGGGTTTCTTCAACAGACTTCTCTAGACTAGTAGTACATAGGCACACTTCTCACATGTATTTGACTAGTGTACGTGATATATATTTACTGCGTTTATATGTAATGTTGTATAGTATTAGTGAAATTAACCGAGTTGTGTGTCGCCGCTTGGTCGCAGAAGTGAGCGACGAGCCGGACCCGCCCGTCACCCGCAAGCAGAAGAACTCCGACAAACGTGTGTCTTTCAAACATACTCACATTCCCATAAGCTTGTTATATATGTATTGTCAGTGACCGGTCTATAAAATATAAAATAAATAAATATTCCGGGACTTTGCTCACAGCTCCTTGTAGACTCATTTAGCAAATGCTCATGTTATGCTAATAAATGTTAATTTAATTCATATAAATAATCACTATAAATTATCCATGATATAAAAGTGCCAAAATGCAGTTGGTCCGTTTCCACGCTTTAAAGGATCGATGCATAAGCTTGATTCTTGCTATGGATGTAGTATATGAAGTTACGAGTATTTATTGTCTCGGCACATGACGAGTGTAGCCTTAGAAATCCTACAAGCTATGGTTACCAAAACTATGATATACCTTGCACTGACTGTCCATAGCCGTCTCTCAATTAAACTGACAAGTTTAATAAAAGAAAGCAAATTTTGGCCTAACACTGGCTTGTCACATATTTGTGTACCAATTATAATTACTAGGTGTTTTCATTACAATTCAATGTTATCTTGAATAGCAAACATTTTGATGGTAATTTCTTTGTAAAAGCAATAGTGTTATTGAAAAAAGAATAAAATTATAAACATGCTTATGGGAGGCTGTTGTTTGTTGTCGTATGCATGTAGTAATGTTATATTTGTAACATCTGGATTATAATCCTATGTAGATGAGCAACAATTATAATACATTATTATATACATTATATGTGTACATTAGTTTATTTTTATATGCTTAATTATTTATATACCGCCTTTAGGTGTATAAATGCTTTTACAATTATGTATATATGCCTTGTCTCTTAGTCCTATAACGTATTATTTTCATTGAGTAGCTGTACATAATATACATACATATCTGTGTATTTTTATATGGGTCGTTAATAGATTTTCTCGTTCCAATCTTTAGATTTGTAGTTATACCATTTTTATCTGTATTTTCTTTCTTGGTAAGTATTGTAGTTAGTAAATCTAAATATTTTAAAGAATGTGTAATAAAAGCAGTTCCTACCAAATGAAGTTTAAGTTTTTTACTGCATTTATTCAATACTGGATCGATTAAATGATTAATAAATTAATAATTAATTTTTTTGATACTACTGCTGCATTATGTTACGAGTAAACAGCTTCGGCCTACATTTTATCGTGTCATCGGTCCCTAAAAGATTGTCACTTTTTGATCACAAACACATAACATAATACACAAACATAAAACATAATACAAACATAATACAAACCACAAAATAATTTCTCGATCAATTCTACCATAATTATGGTAGAATTGCGTAGGCTAAGTATCTTACGATGTACCTTACACTGAGACACATACGTAATCTTATTGTACATATTTTAGGTTTTAGAACAGGTAACACTCTATCTGTCAAAGTAAAATTTTGTAAATATTATGTTTTTGTTAGTATATGTAGGGCTTCGTGATTGTTTTTTATCAGTTTTATTAACATTAAACTTAGACCATGTCATTGAACCTTGGTGTAATATTGTAAGAAAAGCTTACCGCGGCGAGAAATACTGCAGCCCTGCAACACAAGGTCCCTGTGACACTTAGTGCAGAGCTCTGTTTACCTCACCAACGTACCTTTGTAAGTTACTAGTTCTACATCATGTTTTAGTTATTTTAGTGGTACGTATACACTCTGTAGTACATAAATAAAGGATTTTATTATTATTATTTATTATATTATTATCCAATGACTGACTGCGCTGGCAGCTGCTTTACTTTTTTAAACGAATAAATATGAAAAAATAAATAAATAGAGACAAATCATACAGCGCCATATTTGAGCTACTGACGCTACAGAACTATTAAAAAAAGTGTGAGTTGTGAAACAGCGCCATCTAGCGTCATACCAACGAGTTTGTTTCTCCCGCAGACAAGAAAAAGTCGCCGGCCCGCCGCGGCTCCTCCGCCGGTGAAGGTGGTGGCAGTAAGCACAGTACCCCGGCACCGTCTCCGCAACACTCCACTGAGTCACCGCTTCCCGTAAAAGGTAACTGATTCATTCACTAATATGCAGTCTTTTCAAATATTGTGTGATAGGAACTGTGTGTTATAGTGTAGAACTCGATTAAGCTATAAATAATAATAATTGCATGTTTTAATTCAAGGTCTAACCTATTCGCTACCAGATTTCATTCGATCACTTGGTACAGGCGTTTTAAAAAAGTTTTTTTAAATTAATATACATTGATCACAGCGCCACCTAGTCGCTTCCCAAGCAAACACTTGTGTAATGAGTGAATGTGGCTGTGTTGCAGGTGGCAGTAGCCAGCTTCCTCCAGGGAAATCCGTTGCCCCCGAGCCTCCGCCGCCCGGCAAGCCCGCCGAGCCTGTGGGCGTCATCAGCTCCCTCGCCTCTGCGACCGCAGCACCCCCTCCTGCCAGTGCACTCAGGTACCTTGACCAGCATTTCCTTATACTGAGGGTCGTGACTCTCCTCACGGAATTGATTCATTCAATCCAGTCAATCTTACTAGAAGTGTAATACAGAACGCCTAGATGGCGTTTTCGTCAATCAAATAAATAAATCTTTGATTCTTGTGTCTTTTAACGCCATCTAGTTAAAGTTACACAGTACTAATTAGTTACAACCACAATATATATCGTACAAAAACATTTTTTTCATTCTGGCAGGCAGGCAGTTGATTCTTCTTCTGAGAGGGAGCCTCTGGCCATTGGCCTCTT
>OZ026808.1:16432722-16463545 GCA_964023185.1 Macaria liturata | reverse complement strand
TGTGTCTCTTGTCCCAGTCGAAGCCCGCGGAGGCGGAGGCCCCGGGCCCGTACCCGCCCGCCGCCGCGCCGCACTGGCCCCGCACGCCCAGTCCGAGGTAACACCGCACGTATGCACTATCTAAAATATATATAAAATTCAGTGACTGACTGACTGACTGTTATAGTGATCTATCAACGCACAGCCCAAACCACTGGACGTATTAGGCTGAAATTTGGAATGAAGGTAGATGATATGACGAAGGCATCCGCTAAGAAAGGATTTTTGGAAATGCCACTTTTAAAGGGGTGTAATAGGGGATGCAAGTTTTACTTTTTAATGCGAACGTAGCCGCGAGCACCAACTAGTATATATATATAGTGTTTCTATCTGATGTTATTCTTATCAATATGCGCCTATAATCATCTTACGCACATCAGAATCGTTTTTTTTTTGTATTAGTATTATATTTACATAGAAATAACTTTTACTTGGCACGTTCCATCCTTGACCGTAATGATTGCTTCCTAGACCGTAATCAGGGTGAATTACGGCCAAATGCAAACCCAAATTACTTGTAAAAAAAATATTTATGAACCATTTGAAGTAAAACATTAACTAAATGTTAAGTGAAGAATACTACTGCTCATTAGTGATAGGTGCTAATTCGGCGGAAAACGGAATAAACTAAATTACCACTAAATTGGTTTAGTCCCTGTCAAACTGGTTTTGTTATTCCGCTGCATACACGATAAAATATTTTTAGATCGAGACGACTAAATTGTTTATGGTCATTCAATTTAGTTGAAAACGTCAAAAAGCTATTCGACGGCGCATAATTTAACGAAATTTCTGTCTAAAATTTGATCGCTAAGCGTCAAATTAGACAAAACCTAAAACGTGACGAATAAAATTTAGTTCCGTGTATTTGTATTGCTTGTTTATGAGTTTTTGCTTTCAATTACAGCAGTTTCAATAGTTATCGCACTTCGTCCTGAAAGATATATCGAATTCGTCGTGGCAGCAGTAGTTCATCCATTGAAAGAATGTGTAAAAAGCCAGAATCTGTTTTTCTTGAATTACATAGCATTATTTTATGAAATAAGTCCCATGGTATGATTAAAAACTAACTACCATTTTACAGATAAAATATGTTAATTAGAACGAAAGAAAGAAATAATCATTAAAGATTAACTAGAAAACATTGAAATAAAATAGCATAAATAGGTTATAATAATCAAAATGAAGAATAACAAAACCCTTTTTGCCAGGGCAATGTCTCGGGAGTGATCAATTAACAGATAATACAGATATAAATATATGTTTTCCAAAACCTCTCGGAGCGCTTGGTTGACGCGACGCATGACCAAAATGCTGGCCTTTTTCTGGCTCAACGTATCAGCATTGCCATCCAGCGTGGTAATGCGGCCAGTATGCTGGGCACGCTGCCCTCTGGTAGTGGGCTGGAGCACTTAGATTATCTTTGGCTTTTCTAAAGATTTTCTTAGTGCCCCCTTTTAGTAGTAGTTAGAAGTAGTATGTTTAGTTTTTCTTCCCTTGTTTTTATATTTTATTATTGTGAATACAGATATAATCTAACAGATAAAATATTGGGTAGTAATTCGTTATTTACTCCCTCTATTGTCCAGGTTTCAAACTAATATTAGTACTTGCCACTAGATGGCGTGATTGACGCAACTCAATTTGGTTCATGTTAGTCGATGACCATAACCTTTTTTAATTTAATTCTGAAGAAACGCCGAATAGGCTATAGTTAGTTTTGCACCAAAATGTTTATTTTGGTGCAAAACTAACTGAATGAAAAACGAACTCAATGTTTCGAATTGCTACCATAGTTGCACCTCTAGTTCCAAAGGTCCTATTCGCGCACAACACAAATAATAAAACAAAACAAAATAGCCTTTATTTCTAATAATACAAAATGACTTAATTACTTAATAGAATATTGTGATCACATTTTACGCTTTACTTGACAGTTTTTGCAATTTTCTAATAAACTTTTACATAATTCTTTATATGTTTTGTTGGTAGAAGTTGCCTGTATGGCAAAGGCCTCCCCTTTATTTTCTTCTCGCTATTTCTTCTATCTCCTTGGTTCTTCTGTTGCGGGTAAAATGTAGAAGCATATTGATTAATATCTTCCTTATTTTGTTTGTGTCTGCATGTTTCACATTTTTTTTACATTTAGCAAAATATTTGTTTGTAAATCCAATTGCTTGTCATTGGTTTTTGTTATTGTTAGATAAGATTTGTTATAGGTTAGATATTTTTTGATATACAAGTTTACTACTAGAAATGCGAAGATACAGTTATTCTATTTCTATATATACTGACTACCATTTTCTATAACAAAATTAGTTTTTATTTTTCGTGTAGTAAAAAATATGTGTTTAAGTGTAAGGTACAGATACATACATATATGTACTTAGATAATTCAAAAACTACTTTGATTTTATTGAAACAGCCATTGTTCCTTGAATTGAAACAATACAATTAACCAGATATCATTTAAATCAAATATCATAATATAATCATTTGTGAAATTTGTGGATCACCATACACTTATAAAATTTCACACACTTGCTCTAAATCTATACATATAATAAAACTGTAACGGATCAGATTATGTACATGGAAGATAGTTGAGAAAAGTAAGTAGGTATGTGGGTGTTTGTTAACACAAAAGGCATATTAGGAATTTTGTCTGTGTGTTTGAGCACGTTAATCTCAGAAACGGCTTAACCTATAGTGTTTGTTTCATCTTAATCGGATCATAAAAAAAAGTTCCTGCCTGTTCCCAGTATAAATCTTCAAATCCAGAGTTAATAGGTTTCTTCCAGGCAAGGGTGTAACATCTTAGACTACTGTGGTACTTATCATCAGGTAGGATAAAATAGCTGCAAGAATATAAAACAAACATTTAAATGAGGGGTCTCATGCAATATGTAGGTGTTGACGCGGCAGCGGCCCAGGGCCGGCCTGCAACGCGGCGTAATCAGATCCGCCTGACGGGGCACTTTGTTAGGGTTCTCTGTTAACAACATATTATAACTCCATTATATACAAATATATGTACTGTTTTATATACTTAGTCGTTAACTAGGTAAGCGTGTACACCCCAGGCTGCTGCAATGCTTTTAACATCAGGCGGACTATAGTAAAACGCAAACCTATCCCACGTATAAAAAAAACCGGCCAAGTGCGAGTCGGACTCGCGCACGAAGGGTTCCGTACTATCATTTATTTTATGTATTCGTTTAGGTATTTATTTTTATAGTTAATAAAGTTATTTATTAAAATCGAGTAAAAATTGCTTAAAAATTACGTTTGCTGTATGAGAGCCCCCCCCCCCCTTAACATTTACATTATTCTTACTTAATTATTTATTTTGAAAGGTAATTATACCGTTTACCTGTTACCGTTTTTAATATTGAGCAAAACAAGACAAAAAAACATGTTTATTGTATGGGAGCCCCCCATTATTTTTTTTAATTTTATTTTTAGTAAGTATTTGTTGTTATAGCGGCAACGAAAATACATCACTTGTGAAAATTTCAGCATTCTAGCTATCACGGCTTATGAAATACAGCCTGGAGACAGACAGACAGCGGAGGCTTAGTAATAGGGTCCCGTTTTACCCTTTGGTTACGGAACCCTAAAAACTACGATAACTAGGAGTATCTATACTGTCTGTGTATTAAGTTAATAATTAATTTCGCTTATTATTTGCTCACGCTCAAATAGCAGAGCAGCTCTAATAAGTAAGTTAAGTAAGTAAACTCGGAAACAATTCATTTTTTTTAAATAATTTAATGATAATCATACAATACTCTCAATTGATTCTACTTATTAAAAATATTTGAGTAACAATATGTAATATCTGAAATACATGATGCTACAGACATATTCACAGACATTCAAGCGTAACCCTCATTATTGCTTGTGAAATTTAAAATTGTACCTTCCAATAATGTATCTTCTATCGCCGGAACCCTTAAATTCCGTGTTGCACTTGCACTTGACCCTATTCTACAATACTTACTGTTTGCTTTATGTAATGTAAGTCATAAGTGTGAGGTTTATTTTATTCCGGCTCCATCTGTGAAGTAGATTCGACGTGACCGCTTCAATTCACTGTGACTCTGAACATGCCGTGCTACTGTCATCCGACTTTGCGGTTTCGATTTAGGTGATGAGATTTTTTATATATATATTTAATTACCAAATAAAATAATAAAATTAATGCAAAATTTTGAAGAAAAGCCTATAGATCCAAGTGCTATACTCCACTGCCAGAAAGTAGCGTGCCCAATATGCTGGCCGCATTACCACGTTGTAGTTTTTAATTGTTATTTCTTTCGATATCACACACTTTGCTTATCAGACTAGCAAGTCCAAGGACTGCGGAAAAACAACATCTGGCCCTCAGTTAATAATATTGCAAACTCTTTCTTTCTTTCTTTTTTGCTAATTAATTAATATAAAGTTGCTATAAATGATAATAGGCGCAAATCAACTTTAATTAAAGTTTCTTCATTAAAATTCGCGTACTTGTTTATTTGTGCTCTTTTTTATATTGTGTTTTATAGGTGACTGCCAAATTAATGTAACTGAATAATCATCATGCTTATGACATGTGTTTAGCAAATTAGATACACTCTTTTATCATTGCTTTATAACGAGTATTCATCCACAGACACCACCAGAGCCCTCTGGCGGGTCCCAGCGGGATGAACCCGCCAGCCCCGACTGCGCCGTCGCCGTCGCAACAACACTCGCAGGTAAGTTGGCCAAACTAATATAAGTGCTATAGCCAATACTGGTGACTAACGCAACACTTCAAAGGGTAAGGACTCACGAAGCGTTTTTCCTCCCGGACTCCGGCTCCCGCCGCGGTGGCGGTACCGAGTTTAATTTTAAAAAACTCACGAGACCGGAGTTTTGTGCGGGCCCGCAGCCGGCTGCGATTATCGCCCGCAAACGTGGCGGTTGATTATCGCAAGAAGGACCTTCGCCGGACGCTGATAGCAGAGCGCGCGGGTGGAACCCGCCGCGGCTGCGGTGCCGCGAGCGGCGCCCGCTTGTTTAAGACGCCCGCGGGTGCAGCGGGAGCCACGGACAATCGCAACCGCCGCGAACGTAAAACGTGATTGAATTTTTTACAAACATATCTGTATTATACAACGGCTGCGGGCCCGCAACCGCGGCGGGTGCGGGTAAAAAACGCTTCGTGAGTACTTACCGTCAGAGATGTACCAGTCGGTCGCACCGCGATGAAATATGAGGTAGTAATTTCTTGGAAGAAATCAATCTTCAGAAAGTATTTATTTTATTAACGTTTTTTTTTGTTTCGTCAGTAACGACAGATTTGGATCGAAGGCTATTGGAAATTTGCGTAAAATTTGCTGCTTCATATACTCGTCGCAGTTCGACGAACTAATTGTATGAACAAGCTCATTTTATTTTCAAAGTAGTAGAGCAAAGGTTTTTATAATTAGTGTACTTAAGCCTCTAAAGATTTGCGTTAGTTATCAGTAACCCTTTACGAGATGTATCTCTGCTCTAGTTATGCTGATACATCATTCTAATTAGTAGAACTAGACCATTGCCTCGCTCGAATTATTAATAGAAAGTTATTTTTCCAATAGTTTAGAAGCAGGGTTTAGTATGATAGGCTTGTGCTTGACTTACGCTTGACCCTTTAGCCTCCTTAACTCCTAGATGTTGAGCTTTTGGACTTATACTGTAGAATAATATCCGACCCGTCAATTAAATTGCTAAAACAAATATGAAATGAATGTGTTTGTGCTAACAATAATTATTATTATCATCGAATTAGAGTTGTAGTTGATTAAGATCATATTTGAAAAGGTAAGTATGCATTCGGAAAGTAATAAGCCTTTGGAAAACCACACAAGGATATTTTGGCACTCGTAAAGTCGTAATGTCAACGTCGGGAAACATATTAGTCGCCATCGGATGTAATTTAGTTATTTACACCAAAAACATAGATAAGTCTAAACGTCAGATCGAGCAGAGTTGGAGCATAATTGGCTCAAAATCGAAGCTGACGAAGCATACTATTTATTACACACCTACAAGGGATATTATCAGTCTCCTTTGCTAAGAGTAATTCGAGGTATACCCCATAGCGCCATCTAGTCCCATACTAAGCAAACGCTAAAAATGGGTAGAAATAAAAATTACTGTGGCGAAAATAGCCGACATCGTTGATGGCTGCCGGTGCTACTATTCAACGTCAGACGACTCTAAATTACCACGCAATGCTGCCACTGGTAGAGTTCAACTGGAGCATTGGAAGAATGCTTCTTGCTCAGTTATAGTTTATATAGTGCCATATAAAATAGGTAATTCGTAGGTTAACAGATGTTGTAGAAGTGACAAAGTATCGTTGTGTGCGTGCATACATAATGTTGAAGCGTGGTGGGTTGTAGGGCGTGCGGGGCGAGCGCGACGGGCAGGCCTCTCTGCTGGTGTCGGTGCCGCTCCCCGCCGCGTCCTACGGCATCAACCTGACGACGCACCACCAGGTTCACCCCCCATCCGTACCGGCTCCAGCAGCACGTAGATAGAGCGTACTATACCAGCGGACATATTTGACAAACAACTGTATCAAACTGGAGGCTACTGAACCATCTGTTCTGGAATCTATTCCAAAAGATGGTTCTCGATTCGTTTAATTTATTTATATTTTTGACATTTTATTTTATATGGGTTAGAAAGAAAAGGTTCCCAATCTTCCGATCCACTATTGATCTTAGCGCTAAACTGGTATGTTTTTCCAATTATGAGAACATTTAGACCTCGCGGTACACTGACGCATCCAGTGGATCTCACACGCAGCAGCCTCCCGTTCTATGTAATCATTTTTTGAAAACGTGCCTTTGAAGTAGACCAGAAGATGTTTACATCTGTGTGCACTTTTACCATTCCAGTATGTTTGCACGACAACAAAGTAAGTTCGATATCCAACATCGTCGGTGTATCGTGACTGGATATTAGTAATTCCTCGGAAAACTGAGAAAGGGGATGGGATATTTGTAGATCGTAACACTAACGGCGCGTAATTAGCATTAAATTTCACGCGAGCCTCCATTGTCATACCAGAGCGAAGTTTAAATAATATGTCACAAAAAAATTGAATCCATTGCCTACGCTCTATCTACGTTCATTGCTAGATCTTTAATCCATAGACACACGATTGTCAACCCGTTCGGTTAGTAATACGTTGTCAGTTCTATGCCAATAGGTACTAATGGCCAGTAAGTAAATTAAAGGAAACTGAAAAACATGCCATAATGACAAGATCAATGCAGTTATACGCTGGGTTTCCGACTACAATCGCTGTGAAGGCCAGAATCTGGACTAACTATTAGGTCCTTACATATGAAATTGGCGTTTTTCGTACTGGCCACTTTAATCGCGAATTTCTCCTATTTGGTAAGTTATTCCAAATTCAAATTTGTACAGCTATTTACTCATGTATTTGTGCTTCGATGAACGTCATTCATTTGTTATTTTTTCTTTTGTTTTTTCTGTTTGCGTCACTCTTTTTACAAAATGGAAAACTTAAAATATCGTATTATTTACGAGTACGAGTTCCGCCGTGGCACTAGTGCTGCGGAAACGACTCGAAGGGTATATGATGTGTATGGCGGTCGTGTTGCAAAAGAAAACACAGTTCGTTTTTGGTCCCAACGTTTTCGTTCTAGAAATTTCGACCTGCAGAACAAGCCCCGTGGTGGCCTAAGACCAAAGTTGATAATGAAGAATTGAAGGCTATTGTGGAAGCGGATTCATCGCAAACCACGTCCGAGTTAGCTGCATGACGATGGACGGAATGGATGGAAGGACGATGTTAGTGATAAAACTGTTTTAATTCACTTGAAGCAAATTGGGAAGATTAAAAAGCTTGAAAGGTGGGTACCTCACGAATTGACGGAAGCAAACCGGCAAACGCGCGTTGACTGTTGCGTTACATTACTGAACCGGTACAATAATGAAGGTATTTTAAGCCCAATCTTACCTGTGATGAAAAATGGGTTCTTTACGATAATCGAAAGCGCTCACCGCAATGGTTGGATCCTGGCCAGCCAGCCAAATCCTGCACCAAGCGCAAATTAACCCCAAAAAAGTTACTTGTAAGCGTTTGGTGGACTAGTGCCGGTACTGTTCATTACAATTTTCTCAAATCTGGCCAGACTATTACGGCTGATGTCTATTGTCAGGAATTGCAAACCATGATGGAAAAGCTAGCGGCTAAACAACCTAGGCTGGTCAATCGCTCCACGCCACTGCTGCTTCACGACAACGCTAGACCACACACTGCACAACAGACGGCTACCAAATTAGAAGAGCTTCAATTGTAATGTCTAAGACGTCCTCCGTACTCCCCGGACCTTGCTCCAACAGATTACCATTTTTTTCGAAATTTCGATAACTTCTTGCAAGGGAAAAATTTCAACTCCGATGGGGCAGTCCAAATCGCCTTCAAATATTTTATTGATTCCCGTCCGACTGGTTTTTTTTTTTGTAAAGGGATCAATGCACTACCTATGAGATGGCAAAAGTGCATAGAAAATAATGGTTCATACTTTGATTAATTAAATATATTAAATAAAAAAATATTCGACTTTTTGTTCCTCCCATACAAAAAGCCAATTTCATATGTAAGGACCTAATATAATACATAACCGGAAACTAAATTTGAGTTAATTGAGCGAACGGATTGGGTTGCTAATCGGTTTGTATTCCTTGTCTTTATTTGTGCTCAAACAAGGTAACCTTCTAGATATTTAAAACAATGTACTCATGGCTTTGACATCGGATCCTTCATAGATTACGCAGTTTTTTATCGGCGTGATTCGTCGAAGCCCATGTTTTTCAGAATAACAATGTATCTCCTTATACTTTCAATATATTGCGGTGACAATTGTGTGTCGATCTCATTCGTATGCATGCCTGTAAACGACCAAATACGAGCCACACCAGAAACGGTTCTACTGTTGTTAAAAAATCTGATGTAACTGATACAGGTTAGCTTAACCGAGGATAAACCGGGGATGAAAGACCAATTAACCCTAGATTAGCCGCAGGTTGGGGTAAAATACCTCTTCTTCAACCTACTCGTCACATACTTTCATCATTTTGATATACGAGCTATTTGTATGTGAAATTAAACCATTCTTTCAAAAAACTAGAACAAACATTTTAGGTGTGGTTCTATACATTTTATCATATTAGAATAATATTACTGTGGGAATAAGGTTTCAATGTTGTAGTATCTGTTGCTTTCTATGTTTTTAGTTTGTATTGTTCAATACAATATATATATATATATATATATTATTTTTAAATTTGAAAAAAAGTCTTTAAATCAAAGGAGGTGCCACATTAGATTGTATTCCATAGCTAATCATAAGACGAGCAAGTCAGCATACTTTTAGTAAATCCTAGTCATGTAATATATTTAAACCAAGAAATGTTTGTAAAACTCGCCTGTTGACGAAGTAATAGTGCATTGTAGCAAACTTTCTTTCAAGCACGTCTCACTTTCTCGAAAACCCATTGATTATTATATAGTTGAAGGGGAGATAACAGTTCCGTGTTAGTTTGTACCTGGGCAACCCTCAGACTACCTGCGGCGTACCCATCGCGCCCCGACCGACTAACATGTGGCGACCACTCGCAAAACTGTTAGCAAACTAATAGATTAGATCGCCCAGTCTGGGTCGTCGTCTTCGCTAGATCACTCCGTGTTACCGCGACATCGTTTCCAATTTGGTTTAGTTTATAATAAAATTTACGAAAACTGTTAATTAATTCAATCTATTCTCGTTTCTGGTGTACGTTGCATCTGTTACCCAAAAAGCCGGTAAATGGTAAGTGCAATCTTTACCACGGTAACAAAACACGGGGTTTAATTTAAAACTGCGTGTTGATTTTACGTGTAGTTTTTTAAATACATATTACTAAATTCATTCTCCTTGCCGCTGCGATTTTGTTGAGATTTATTCATGTTTGTGTGTTGAGTGTAATTATTGTCTCGCTTGTTTTATTTTTGGTGACGGGAAATGAGGTCGGGCGAATATAGCTTTGTGGGTCAATATAAACTAAAAAAATCTTGCGGCGCGATGAGTCTGCCGATGCGAATATATTTGTGATAAACTATAACGCAAAAAGGGGGTGTTATAAGTTTTAACTGTCTGTAGATAGAATCTATGTGTCGATACCAGCGTGTCATAGTTTCCGACGCATATGATTTTTAAGTTGTATTTTTAGGTTTGTAAGATGATAAAGATGACCAATTAACAGTTACAATTTTAGCTTAGATTGATTTACATAAATATTTGTATTAATTTCTTCATACATTTCGTTAAGTAAGTGTTTAATATGAAATAAGTCGTTATTAGTTAATGTATTGCTCGTCAATATAAACTAAAGTGATTGAATCAGTGTATGCAGAACTTGCGGTAATTTTAAACTTTTCAGAATAGAATTCGATGCCAACACCGGTCGATATGAAAAGTATAATGGGAAATAAATACAGTAGGTAGTATCAAGTCGCAGCTATGCCCAGTCTGACAAGGCTTCTAAACTAATAAATAAATTATGAATATTTTCTATTTTACTTAAAAAAATTATGAGAATTAAACAAAACTCGAATCACATCACAGTGATCAACTAATCTCTAAAGGTTAAATCATCGTTTTAACTAATCACCCCATTATTTAACTTACATTACATTTGGGCACTAAGCAACAGACGCTTTTTACGTACGCTTTGATATTATATTTAAAGAACTTGAATGATTAAAAACGATCACTTACAAAATCTTTCTCAAGTTGAAGCCAGATATATTCAGTTTGAAACAACAATAAAGCAAAAACTTCAAAGTTCATAAAAGTAAGCTTGTAGGTATTTTTATGTTTGATTTCGAAATAAGTAAGATAACTTCTAAAATTTAAATCTTAACTGAAAACTTCATAAGTCTAAATAAATAAAACTCAAAGGTCTGACTGACTGACATAGTGATCTATCAACGCACAGCATTGGACAGGTCGGACTGAAATTCGGCATGCAGGTAGACGTTGTGACGTAGGCATCAGCTAAGAAAGGATTCATGGAAATGACATTTAAAGGGGTGAAATAGGGGATGCAAGTTTTACTGCTTATTTCGAGCGAAGCCGCGAGCACCCACTAGTAATACAATAAATGGTGTAATGTAGTGTAATTACTCCTACGCGAGGTCCACAACCCTCAGTAAAGAGGAATACGACTCAAGGAGAGACAATAAAACACGTTTATCTTACAATCCTCTATCGTTCGTCTCTAACCTTAAAATGTGGCCCATTAAAAGCATTGAGAACATATTTACATTTGTTATTAACACACATGGTCGCCACGTTACTAAGTATTTATTAATAGTACGCGTAATTCCTTATTGGCCAACCGAAGAACAAAGTTGCGTATAATTTTGTGGCTATCTGACTGTCGGTTTGTCACCTACAACTGTTTAACAAACGAGTGAAACCTATCTCAGAAGCAGTTCTACATTGCAGACTAAAGCTTTACATTGGTCAAAAGTAAGCCCTAATCTTTGAATTGATTGATAACAATATTACCCAGTTTTTTAAACAAAGACGCCAAACTATGTATTGCTAACTTGTAAAGAATAGACGCTGGTCATCGTAAAACAACCCTAACCGTATTCTATTTTTTAATGATATTGAAATAAGGTACAAAGACAAACGGTATGTGAGTCTTTTTCTTTATGCGAGTTAACCCATGAGGCGCGGTTAGTGTAATATTGTTTTATTTTGTTCATATACACTTTCGTCGTGAGTTTATTCATGTTAAATTGGTTAGAACATAATGTTGCTCACTATCGGTATAGCCTACTGCTCCTCTTATGATTTAAATTATTTTATAGTCGCTTGATCCTCGCTGTATGTAGTATGTAAATGTATTACATATTTATACAATGTACATAATATGTATTACTTATTTATTGCTTTTGCAATTTCTGTAGCGCTTTGCTCACTTTGTTTTGTTTAGTAGGTATAGTTTCTACGTTAGAGTATTTGGTGATGAAAGTAGTCTGGTGCGAGGTCCTCTTGATACCACCATACTAAATGTGTATGGTGGTATCAAGAGGACCTCGACTCGACAGACTACTTTCACCTGAGAATGTTGCACCTGAGAATGAAGTAGCTCTAGCGTACTTACGATACTGTCTCATTCATATTTGACATAATAATAATAATTTTAATTTGTTACTATTCGAACAAAGAGCTCGTCAACCGACAACATAATATTTAATACAGTTGGATAGTTTAATGTACTCAGGAAAACCTTTAAAAAAAGGGGATAAGACAACTCTTTTTTGAAGTAAAACTTATGTAAGGTACTTGCGGTAAATAAGGGCCACCTTAATAAAAAGTTAAATAATTCGGTATATATAAGGGTTAAATAAAAAAATATGTAATCAAAAGAATGTTTATTCTTGACAAAATCGAAAGAAAACCTTTTTTCTAAATTTGTTGTGTTAATTGTATTCAATTTTTAAAATTTTAAAAACCCTTCCTTCGGCCCTTGTTAAACATAGGTAGTCTATTAAGGACCGCCGGTCAACTAAGCACATAAATTAATTCTCAGCTTAAAACTAGTACTTTCAAGTCCCCTGTAGCCAATGTAATTATTTGACATACAAAAATCTATTTTTTTTCACAAAATTGAGAAGAAAATCAATAATGGACCTTATTAAACTTAAGTAACAAAAAAGGGAATTAAACAAACACTTAGCGTCCGTTTATGAATAAACTTTTTTCATAGTTTAACAAAATATCCGATACTCTATCTATATAAAACGTTGACTCAAAAAAATAAAGAAATTAAAAAACAACAAAGTGGACCTTATTAAACATACGATTATTAAAGTAGTATATTAAGGTCCACTCCAAATAAACTCAAAATGTTAATGCTAACCTAATCAATAAAATGTAACAACATAATATGAACAATCAGACAAAAAATTAAAAAAAATACAAAAAACACTTTGCTTAAGAGAAAAACAGCCTTTGATTTAGAAACATTTTGTTTGAAAATCTTGAGATCTAATTAAATATTATTATAATGTATTATTAATTAAATCAAAATGAGTATATTAACCACACATTGGGCCTTCAAAATCAATATCTTCCTCTGTAAGACCCAAACATTCTTCGTGGAACCATCTTTGACATATTGGGCATTGTCGCATATCGTCAAACCTTTCTTCATTACATGCATGACAGTACCATTTGTCCTCGGCAGCTCCTTTTTTATTTCCTTTGGATAATTTTCCTGTCGTTTCCTTTGTTTTGCCTCATTTCGACTCCTTTCTTTGAATGCTTTCTTGCTTGTTACCTTCTCGCTCGTTTGCTTTACTCTTTTGTGCTTTATTTAAAACTTCTCTTTTTTTTCCTAAACATGTTTTCTGTTGCTGTTGAGAGCGTTCTTCTTTCTTCTTTTTTAACATTTCTCGTTCTGTAAATAAGTCTTTTGTTACTACTCGAGCTTTATAGTTGATAGCTTTTCACCTTGGTTTGGCTTAACGACACCAAAGTTAGGTGTTGGAATAAGCTGCTGAAATGGAGATTTGAAAATCTTTTTGGATTTCAATCTTGCTAATGGTATATTATCTTCCGAATCATCGTCACTTGTTGTACATGAGACAGTGCGGCGCCTAATTGTATCAAAATTTGCAAATGAAGAGGTCTCCACGTACTTTTCGGGAGTGCGTTCTTGTTGTTTTAACAATGGATCATCATTTTCATCATCGGTAGAACTGTACACATTTAAGATAAAACCACGTCTGGGTATTTGACTCAAAATTATAGCTGCGTCAGCAGAGATATCCGAATCATCAGTACTTACTGCATAATATTGAATAAAATCGGTTCAGTAGTTTCGGAGTGAAGCGGTAACATACAGACAGACAGACAAAAAATTCAAATGAAAATTGTTTTGGTCTTGTCTTGATGTCGCAAATAATTACTGTTCATAAAAAATATTCAATGTACAAACACGACCTCTCTAGTGTTAATATATGTATAGATTGAAAGCAATAATATATATCAGTATTACACACTTAATATGTTTAATAAGGGCCGGCCTTTTTTATCCGACTTCTGTATGGCCCTCATTAGACAATGGTACCTATTTTAGTAATCAATAAGTAAAATTAATAAAAATCAACAAAACGACAAAAACTTACATGGATTTGGCAACAGCAATGTGTACAATAATAACTTAAACAACCAGATAAACAAAAAATAATGTGTATTTATGAGAAATCTTAATGTTTTTGGGAGAAAATTTTGCTATCCAGGCGTGTAGACCGACTCTTTGGACAGTTTCGTGGCTAATTACAAGATGGCGGATCGCGCGATGATGCGCTTGCGTTTTTAAGCCTTCCTATTGGTCCTTTACGTGTGTGTGTATTTGGAATCTAATAAGACAAATGGAAGTGCGCTTTTGTGGAAGTGGCTCTTGTTACACACCGGCCCTTACTACCCGCAGGTACCTTATTTAATTAATAAAACCGGTATGAAAGTACGCTCGAAAAACTTACCCTTCAATTGTTGTGTATTATACAATTATTATTGTTCTAACAATAATGTACATATATGAATGCTGCTGTAAAAGGAAATATATAATCTATATACATATAGTAAAAGTCTGTGGAGTTTACGCCAATCTTCTCAGTTTTTGATCAATTGCATTTCTTGTACGACATATACCTTCTTCGTCAAGATAAAGAATCTTTATTGATACTGTAAAGTTGTAACATACATGTAGGCTACATTATGTCAGTTTCGTGAGAAACTTCAAAATGTTTACATAGCCAGAAATCTGTTCTAAGAAATAAATCAACATTACGACAATGTATCACAAGCAAAATCTTATTATTGTAATATGACTCTTGCGTTCTTCGACACCATCGAGGTACCGTGTGCTTGTAAAGTTTCTTATCGGTTCTGAGTAATAATATTAATTCCGGCACTGTTATTTAACGAGACACTCGTACAAAAGATTTTCATTCGGCTTACAATCTTATATCTGGACACATCTATTGATATACAATATTATACCTAGATATTTCGATGAATAATAAGTATCTAATTTTAAAATTCATTGTTACTTGTGTCTTGCGGGAATCTAACCAGCAATCCGTGATAAATGGCAGAGCCAGTACCTACTGAGCTTACCAGCCAGTCTAACAAGCTAGTTAAAATGGAAGCACAAAGAGTAAGATCAATATATTATATATTATACTTTTACAGTAGCACTTATATTTACACCCGAGAGTCGAGGCTGGTTTCTAAAGCCGCCTGGCTTTAGCAAGCAAGTGGAACACGCTAGTTCTGTCTTATTTTTCATGTGTAGCTTTAAAAACTAGGCTCGTGTCTTTCGGCCGTTATATAAAATCTGTTTCATCAAACGTGACTTTTACAAAGGGTGGCGAAAATCATGCCATCATTCCTCATGAATAAGCTATATTGTGCTAAAAGGATGAAATGTTTTTCACCATTATTGATGGAAGTCACGTTTAATGTACCGAGTTGTGCTGTGTATTGCGTACGTGAAGTGACCCGGCGCGTGTGTGCAGGTGTCTATGGAGGCGGGCGCGGCGCACGCGGCGCAAGCCCTGCACGCCCACTCGCGCGCCGCCTGGGGCGGCCTCAACGTGCAGTACGAGCAACAACACCTGCCGCAGGACAAACCGGGGTAAGATACTAACATCTTCTCGAACTACCTAATCTCCTTCTTCTTCAAAGAATGAGAGTGGCCAACTCTGGTGTAGAGAGTTTATCATCCCGCCCTAAGGCCTCTGACATGGCTTAACGACTGCCGACTAGACAAACAACCAAATAAATGCCCTAAAAATTCACATAGCGTTCCCAAAAACACAGAAAGTCCCAAGCGACATGTGCAGGCAGGACCTGCCGCCGCCATATCGAAGGTCTAGGGTCTAGGTACTTTCACAACGATTCTCGGACGCATTTAGCGATAAAATTACCAAGTAAAATTAGTTAAATGTATTTAAGGTATTGTGCGAGTGGGCCTAACACTTATCAGTTCATTTCGTCGCACAAAATACTAGTCTCATGTGACTATTTCAAAGATTAAACTGACTCCTCCTGACGGTCTATCTGAACTGGTTGTTCTTAAACTTGCACTGTTCTTAAGTTAAAATATACATAATTTGATACAAAGTGAATCAGTATAACGGCTTTTTTTTTCGAATTATGTCAGTATGTCTTACAGGTCGAATTGAAAACCTTTTTACAAGGAGTCGGTTAAAGATATAATTACGGGTACTTACATGTTAAAATAATACGAGGTGACTTACAAATTAACTAATAAAGAAATAAACACACCCGCGCGTCGAACTAACGTCTTCATTAGGCACACTAGCAGCGTTTCCCCGCCCGGATAAAACTCAAAGTGTTTTTTTTTGTGGCAAGAAACTTTTCCAGATTTTTATTGCGTCGTAAGGTTGGCATTTAAATTTACAATGGATTGGAACAAATAGGTTTGTATTTGTGACAGGGCCGTATTCTAATATTTAGCCATCACTATGCACATAAATATAAATAAAAAAATCCCCATATAAACATACATGTATTTGGAGTAGTGGACTTGAATCTTATATATGAAGGAATCAAAAAGTTGAGAAAAACAGCAAACACAATAACAAAAAAGGTAAATAAGTTCGCTAGAGAGCGTCCAATACGCGTGTTGAGAATTTATTTTATTTTACAATGTACATAATAAACGGCTTAAAAAGCTTTATTTTAAAATGTAATCAAGGCCCCCTTTATTGAAGCAGTTTAGGACACAACCGCTTTTCGATAAAAAAAACTACAGCTACTGAAGGCTAAAAATAATAGAAATTAATAAAATTAGTCCGTAACGTTTATCGTAGCAAAATGCCTGTTTGTCATTACTAAGTGCCTGTTTAAGTAAGTACAAAAGTTGCGTATTCTGTTACACAATCCAACCCGCATGCATTAGTAAAAATACTAATGAGGAAAATAACTGAGCACAAATACTTCAGTCGCGTTGCAAATATAACAATGTAGGGAAGTTGCAATAAATGTAATTTATTATTTACCAGCAAAAATATATTTAATTGGCAAATTTAAAGTGGGATATTTACAAATGAAACACTCGAAAAGTAAAACAATAAATATTTGCTTATACATGCTTTTTACGTATATGTATTTAAATGATTTATATGAACAAGTTCCTTAGTTTCTTCTTGGTACACGTTTCTGGATCTACGAATAACTTTTTTCTTTTTTGGTGTATGGTTGTCGAAAATATTTGGTACATTTCGGTAATTTTTGGGTTTACGAAATTGGTTTAAAATTAGACCATTATCATAATCAGCTCATCAAAACCCACTGCTGGGCATGAGCCTCCTTTTATGCCAATACTTCCTGTCTTGCGCGGATGATTCCTTCAAACTTTCTAATATCGTCCAGCCACCGTTGCATAGGAGTACCAACATTTATTACACGGAAGAAAAATATCAAGCAATATTCCTTCGGCTTATTCAGCCTAATTAGAGGGCGGATCGATTACAGGCATCGGCAACATAACAATAATAAAAATTAATCCTTCTGTTTTGACTTGTATATATTTTTATCGGCGTATTATTTTGACTTATATTTTCCTGTTATACCCTATTGCTATGGGAGAGATGGGAGCATTTTCCCTATTCTACCTCGATCGACTTACTTGAACGGTCACTTCATAATTAATTTAACCTGTGACGCCACTTGTGATACTCAAATCAACCGTGAATTGTTCCTTTGATTTCATTTCAACGTTGTATGGCTGTAAACCATGAGGAATAGATCGCAGTAAGTTGAAAATTAATGGTTTATTTTTATCATTTATAATATTGGTGATTTTAAATGATTGGATTTATCAAATGTCTTGACGCTTCTAGTCAAGTCAAACTCAGAAACTGGTTACAATTTAGTGATCAATTTAGGCTGTTTCTATACTCGTAATAGATACATATAAATAAAGGAAACAATGATTGTTTCGATATTGGAATAGTTAACTCTATGGAAGTTGTGAGACTTGACATTATAGCTACGTAGCTCGGGGACAAACAATTGGTGATTTTACAAACTAAAAATTGTAATCGAGTTTATTTTTTTAATGACCCGCAATTTCAATAAAAAAAAAATCTATTGTTTTTGAGATATGGCACCGTCAGCGCTTTTGTTATGGCACCGTCAGCGGTTTTGTCTGTTAGACATGTTTTAAAATCGGTTGTTTGTTTAAATAACTAAACTTTTAGCTTGTAGCTTTTTATTTATACTTCTAATTTTATTCTAGCTATAAAGTTAATCACACTAAAAGAAAATAAAGTTTTCAATGTCTACACCATTATGTAAGCAAACCTTTTTAAGGGATAAGGGAGTCAAACCTGATAATGTAAAACTGTTTGGTAACGATAAACTTTTAAAAAGTAAAACCAATGACAGTTGCAAGTTTGACAGTTTTAGATTATTATTATCGTTGCCATGGAAATAGCCGACTGAAAAAGAACTGTACTGTGATATCAATGATATGGAAAATAAGAAATATATCTGTATTTTCATGTAAATCTTTGTTTAATTATTATGAGATTAGCGTAGAGCCTACAATTACTACATGTACAAATATAAATTATTTACCCGAAGACTTTGCGTATGTTTTTTTTATTACTAGCTGACCCGGTTCCGCTTTAGAGGCAATAAATAAGCAGATTTTGGATTTTATTCATTTCAATTAAAAAAACGGGATAAAAATTATCCTATGTCTCATAAATTTTCAGCTAAACCCGTTCAGCCGTTCTTGAGTTATAAACGGTGTAACTGACACCACTTTTATATATATAGGTATATATATATATATATATATACACATATATATATATATATATATATATATTTATATATACTAGCTGTTCCCGCGACTTCGTCCGCATGGAATAGTTATTATGGGCATCATATGTATTTGTGCAAACAACCTCTTCAGCTTTATAAATTATAGCTGTTACCCACGAGTTGAACCGTTTTCGCAGCGCACGCAACGGAAGCCCTCAAAGATGAATAATTTTCCCCGTTTTTTCCACATTTTCCATTGTCTTTCTTGTCATCTTCGCTCCTATTGGTTGCAGCGTGATGTTATATAGCCTAAAGCCTTCCTCAATAAATGGTCTATTCAAAACAAAAATATTTTTTCAATTCGCACCAGTTCCTGAGATTAGCGCGTTCAAACAAACAAACAAACAAACTCTTCAGCTTTATAATATTATAGTATACTAGCTGTGCCTGCGACTTCGTCCGCGTGGAATAAATATTTTGGGCATTAATTCTTTGAATCTTGAACCGTTTTCGCAGCGCACGCAACGGAAGCCCGCAAAGATGAATCATTTTCCTCGTTTTTTCCACATTTTCCATTGTTTCTTCGCTCCTTTTAGTTGCAGCGTGATGTTATATAGCCTAAAGCCTTCCTCGATAAATGATATATTCAACACAAAAATATTTTTTCAATTCGTACCAGTAGTTCCTGAGATTAGCGCGTTCAAACAAACAAACAAACTCTTCAGCTTTATAATATATATATATATGTAAATGTATAGACTATGTTAAAAAAGTAGCAGAAATAAGGGTTTCCTTTTATGTTATAATTGTGTTGTAGGTCGAGTGGCATGGGCGGCACGAGTAAAGACGGGAACGCGGCGCCGCTGCCGCCGGCCTCCATCCGCAACAAGAAGCGCGCTGCCATGGCCGCCGCCAGCAACCAGCCGCTGCCGCCGCCTGCCTCGCCCATACGTTAGTATACCCACTAGCAGGATATGTCAAGTGAAGGCAGGCTCGGACCTAATCAGCCTCCACTACCGACCAAATACCTGCTACGATGTCCATTCCTCCCGGCAAGGACGAGTTTCTAACAGAAGAACCTCTTAGTTGCTCATAGGGGTACAAATTGTTGACTTATACATCCAGAAAGTGATTGTCTTGAATCCGAGCTCAATGAGTTATTGTTTGAACCCATACAGTTTGCCTTGCATATGCAGTGGGCCCTAGTGTCGAAGCTAGTCGTGTGCTTGCAGAGATGGCGCCGTCGTCGCAGAGCCTGGCGAGCGTGCGCCGCCCCCCGCAGCCCACCCCGCCGCCCGCGCCCCTCTACACCGAGACCGTACAGGATTCACCGCCAGCCTCTCCGGGTAAGATACCTTCTTCACTACGAATAACAGTCATACAAATCAATATCATACAGCGCCATCTAGCCACATACTCAGCAAATGTATGTTTTATGAGTATTAAATAAGGGATACAATACATAATATATAGAAAGGAAACGTCATACGATTGCGTCGAATATGCTTCCATTTTTCATCTCTCCGGAGGTCCACAAAAAATTTGATTGACTTCATCATAGCGGACAAAAAGCGCATATTCAGAGATGTCTCAGTGGTAAGGTTCAAAACCGGCAGTGAAACAGACTAGTGCGAGGCTCTCTGTGCATGTTTAGTCAATTATTACAGAAATTGGTTAAGTTTAGTTTTATCTAATTGGACGTAAAATGTATGTTAACCTAAGCTTATATTTTTCAAATAATATTCTGTGACTCAGATTATAAGTAAATTTCAGGCGACCGAGGAGTCAAAAAACCAGATCAAACGAGGTGAGTTTTAGTATAGTACTTTTTTATATGTCGTGCTTAAAATATGACTGTTTAGTCTAAATATAAGTGAACTATATTCTATCATCTGTACATCTGCTCGAAATTCATTAGTACCTATATAATATGCAATCAAACATGAAGTTGTTCTGAAAAGATCAGATATTTATTAGAGTGATTACAACACAACGATTATAAATTGTACATTTCAGGTGAGACGAGTTCAATAGCTTTACCTGAAAAGATCGGATAAACTACAATATGTTGATCTTCACAATGATTTCAGTATTTATGCAGTTTATTATTTTTCTACTATTTCCCTTTTTCTACAACACGTTTCCGATCCCGCGAATTAAAAAGCTTATTCAATTTATGTATTGAAAAGCATTACAAGTTTCCTTTGTTCAACTATTTTATAATAAGTTAGTAAGATTGTTTAAAATTGGCAAACTAGCAGTGACTATAAGAATGGAAGGATAATAATCCGTCGACGACGGTACGAGGCGCCGCGACGCAGCATGCAGAGGCGACACAAGTGCGACCCAGCGCCTCTGCTGAAGATGGGATAGTGGCGGCTGCGGCGGATGCTACGCAAGAACTACTTGCAGCTATGCGGGACTTGAAAGGAGAGATGAAGGAGCTCACGGGGGAAGTTGGACTGCTACGCACGGAGTCAAGCCAACACAAGGAGCTGTGAAGTTGATACTGATATGAAGCTGAAGTTGGAGGTGTAAAGTGAGAGATATAACTTGCTTGCTTCCGAAGTAGTCAAGACGCAACGGCAGCGAGATGTTACTCATCGCTCTACGAGCCACCAACCTACTCTACGCTTACAACAGTAAAAAGCGTATTTCCTAATTGCCGGAAGCAACCACGGCCGAGGCACCAACTGAAACAACTGGAGGCATTGAGGCTGAAGCAGATACCGAATTTGGTCAGTGGAATACCGTGACTCAATCATTATATACCGTAAATCATTTACCTCCAAAATCTATGAATCTATGTTAGATGCTATAGAGTATATTTGTGCAGAATACTAAATTATTATTGTGTATGGTGATTTTAATCTGTTATTGTGTTGTCTTAAGATATGAAAGTCTGTTATCACAATGTGAGTTGAAGCAAGCCAATATTGTGTGTGGTGATTTTAATCTGAACTTGGGTTGTTGTGTTCTTGTAGATATGAATGTCTGTTATCACTATGTGAGTTAGAGCAAGCCAATACTGTAAAAATAAAAAGGAAGATATATTGGGTGTTGCTCTACGACGTGTTGCGCGGTTAGTATCTAAAGAGGTAGCACGGACGTGCTACTTCGCCACCGTGCACTCGTTGATTCAGTACGGTGCGGAAATCTGGGGCCAGTGCGCGGAGTGGAAAAAAGTTTTTTGCCTTCAAAAAAGTGCAATTAGGGCCATTGCTGGAGTGACATACGACACACCCGCAAGGGAATACTTTAAAAGTTTAAGAATCCTCACGCTTCCGGGGATCATTATAATGCAAATAGCTATATATATGAGACATAATCTCGATTCATATGTGACATATGCCAGTTTCGTACCTTACGAAATGCGTGATACTCGCAAAATTGTTGGGATAAATCGAACTCTGGTCAAATCAGCCAAGCTCACACATGTCATGGGCCCAAATATATATAATAAATTACCGGTGTCTATAACCGATGCTCCTAGCCTAGCTAGTTTTAAGTCTAGGTTGCAGCGCTGGCTTATCGGGCACTCGTTCTATGATCTGGATGAATTTTTTAAATTGAAAATATAAGTATGTTTTTACTTGATGTACCTCTATATTATATATATAATGTTTTTCGTAAATTTGATAAACCTAAGTTACTCATAGGACATAAGACTATACAATAGGTATGTATTTTTATTTTTAATTTGACGTGTAAATTGGTTTTATGAAAATATATAAATATGAAATATGAAATATGTTGTGGTGTTACTTAGGGCTGCATGTGACCAGATATGATTGATTGACAGAGATTGGCAGAACTGCTAATCGACCTCTCTTTACTCTCTCTTATCTGGTCACACGCACAGCCTTAGGCCATAGAATTAAAAATGGCAGTTAGTAGGCAAATTCATGAGACAGAAAAGTCGCATACCGCATTTTTATTAGTGCTATGTGAATTTGGTCTACTCCTGCTGCTATTCCATTTAGTTGTGTAGAGCTCTTTAAAATTCTTCTCGTACTATTTAATTGGTGCGCCTAAATCATCACAATCTATTGTATTTTCTTCTTCTACATCCTCATCATCATCCAGTCCTGTTCTGTTGTATAAGATTTCTATGTAGTTTTTCCATCATTGTACTATTACTTTTTCTTCCATTATCATTTTTCCATCTGTGTCGAGAATTGCTTTGCTTTTTGGTATGTGTTC
Source organism: Macaria liturata (assembly GCA_964023185.1). Taxonomy (NCBI): domain Eukaryota; kingdom Metazoa; phylum Arthropoda; class Insecta; order Lepidoptera; family Geometridae; genus Macaria; species Macaria liturata. The sequence continues at coordinate 16,440,386 of OZ026808.1, read as the reverse complement.
AAGTTTAATTTTCTTAATCAGTCAATATGCTTTATCTACTTTTTCTTCATTCATGCATTTTGCGATAAGTTGAGTCTTCTTTTATTGCGCTTTCTTTGGCTTCATTACAATTTCAATTATTCATTAATTTTGTTGCTTAAAGTTTTGTATTTGCTTACACTTATAGCATCAGTTTTATTTTTAGCTTTTTGCAGTCAAGCATGAGGGTTATTATATCTGGTGTCAACCTCTTTTTTCTTAGAATTATTTTAATGTATACATTCATTAGCACTAGTACGTATTATGTTGCTAATATTGTTCCATCTCTGTTTCTATCATCCATACTATTTCAGTTTATCTCCTAGGTTATTGCTTGTACTTATGTAGTACATAAATAAATAAATGGCTGGTTGTTCTCACGTTGCAGTGTGTACCGAGTGCCGACGGCGCACCACATGCTCGGCAACGAGCTGAACCCCGAGAGCGTTGTGGCGGACCGGCTGCAAGAGCAGCTCACCGCGGAGATGGCAGCGCACGAGGCGGGAGCCGCGGGCGCCGAGCCCCTGGTCCCGCCGCCGCTCATCAACAAAGCCGTGGTAACATATGCGACGTACCCCATATAGCGTGCTTTCAACAACTGCAACCCTGAAAGTTTAATCACGATGGCACGTGGCTGAGTGTCCAACTAGTACGAACCGGTTCAGTCTCGCTTTGAAGATAATTTTATAATACTGAACTTGAAGCACGCGTAGATCTCCACGACGTCCCTCCAGCGGTACCTCGGCTGACCAACGGGACGCCGTCCACTCGGGACACCGAGATAGGCTCCCTTGACACTACGATCGTCTCCCATTCTCACCAAGTGACCCAGCCAGCGAAGTCTATGCTTTTGTTCCACCCATTATATTTGATTCCCCAACCAGCCCAATTTCGAGGTTCTCCTATATTCTCCAACTTCCATCCTGCCTCCGGGTTGGACCCAAAATCTTGCGCACGATCTTCCTTTCAGCTACTAGCAATTTCTCTTTCACTTTAAGGGTTAACGTCCAAGCCTCACACCCATACATCAAAATCGGTGTAATTACAGTTTTGTAGATCCTAATTTTTGTCTTCGGGCTTAAAACCTTGGACACCAACACCTTATGAAGGGCTGCACTACAGCGGAGGGCATTATGGATCCGAATGTTAATTACTTTTTCCCTAGTATTTCTATCCGTAATAGTGCATCCTAGATATTTGATGCTTGCCAGACCTTTGAATGAGCTATCCCCCACTTGAAGATCCATTCGCTGCTGTCTGCAGTCTCTGTAGCGTTTTATGTGGAGATACTCTGTCTTATCATGGTAAATTCTGAGCCCTACCCTTGCGGCTTCCTGAGACAGAGTCTGAAAAGATCTTGCTACTTCAATTCTTGTCTGTTCTATCAGGGCTAGATCGTCTGCATAGCCAATAACACGGAGAATCAATTAAATCGAATTAATTATATAGAAAAAAGTGACAGTGAATCGGTTCTTACTGGGTAAACACGCACCAACCTAGACCGTAATGATTGCTTACCATCAGGCAAATTACGGTCAAGTGCAAACCCATTACTTGTTAAAAAAAAGATCAGTCATTAGTGCATGGCTTGGGATAAGTTCACACTATTTTAAAGTACATTTTCCCTAAAAAGCTCGAAATAGAAAGTGGACACGTGATGTTGTTTGTGAGCAGGGCGCTAGCACGTCCGGCGCGCAGAGTCTCGACCAGCTGCTCGAGCGACACTGGGAGCAGGGCTCGCAGTTCCTCATGGAGCAGGCGCAGCACTTCGACAGTCAGTATACACACACACACACACTACACACCCATGTACACTAGTTACTATAACACACTCGTGTCAGTCGATATACACACTACACACCCATGTGGTACAATATAGTTCAACAAATACGTGCGCGACCCGCCTGCGGGTAACAGGTGAAGGAAGTGGCGAGGTAGCACCTCATTCTAGCTGAAGGCTACACACGGAGATACGGATAAATCTCGCGATAAATTGTAACTACCTACATTTGTGCATAAGATTACCAAATATACTAATATAATTCTAACAAATAGAAGAGTAAATAAAAAGGTAATTAAACTTAGTTACATCATCTATAATTTATATTGTTGGTAATAGAAGATAAAGTAATAGAGAAATTATTTATTTGTTTTATAATATGTATAATATTATAAATCAATTTCCATGTCACTCTCATATTCACTCTCTCGTAGATTGTCTTTATCATTGTCGTCGTATTCATCATCGCCTCATCGTTTTCATAAGTTGAATTATAAATTAAAAAAAAAAGACATGAATAGTATACAACAAATCTGTTTTCGCCAAATTAATATCGTTTGCATATTCGTACAATGACCGTTCTTTATTGCGACATTCAAAAATTTTGTGCACTTTAAAAGCAACGTTCTTTTTCTGTCGAGAAATCCCCCGACTCATCCTGAGATTGTTATATCGTGTGTATTGATCCCAAAAAATGTAGATCGCTTCGTCTACGCGGCCGCGACCGTCATATATTGACGTGCAGTTGCACGCGTTGACCTTCCCCGCTAGTCCCGCAGACATCTTAAGTACCTCGTCCCTGCCTTCGTCTCTCACCCCGAAGGTGGGTCGCGCACGAATTTGTTGAACACAGTCGTGTCAGTCGGTATACACACTACACAACAATTCATACATTCTTGTTGAATGTATGAATTACATGTCATGTTATATTGCAGATGACTTATTGTTGGTGATTAATTTTTGCACTTATTATTAATTTACTAATACATAATACTGTTTAGATTTTAGTTTTTTTTTTTATCACGAAGTGATTTGGCACATAGAAATGTCTGTTGACTGACCTTTATATTGAATAATTTACCATTTCATATATTATACATATATAGTATCAGTTAGGCAATATTTACATCTATCCCTAGACTTGAGCAACGAGCTACATTAGTCTCATTTTTGACATTTCGATCATCAAGTCAAGTCACTTTGCGATTAATACGACATTTTTTCGTTGTATTGTTTTCATATCATCATTAATTCATGTATACATAGTAGATATATAGATAGCTAAACGATTTATACTCGTACATCACACGCACACAACACTTTACATAGCACATGAAGATTTAAACTACTAGTAAGAGACGGCCTCATCGCTGAAATGAATCTTGAAAACAATAAATTTTTAATTTATACATACTTCCAACACAACACAACAACAGTGTAAGTATATGATAAACAGACATCTGATGACATCCTGTTAAGGTTACCACAAGTAATGACGTCATGAGTGTTATGTATGTCTCGATAATTCTGAAGTTATACCTAAACAAATCTCGGTTTCTTTTAAGTTATCAAAAGAAACGGAGAATAAGCGGGGTATGTCGGGATCGGAGCTAATGGGACTCCACTACCGTCTAATACTTACCACGATGTCCCCTTCGTCTTGGATAGGGCGGGTTTCGCGGGCAAGTGAGCAGTACACCTCCGCAATTCCCGCCCAGTCCTTAGTCCACGGTCAACGTAGACAAACCTTAAAAGGGGTGACACCCCCCCTCTTGCTGCGCGAGCGATGCCCAGGGACATCCGGGCATCGACTCCTCAGGAGGCCCTTATCCCTGCTAGGGGGTGTGAGATGCCCCTGCATGCCACGCCCCAGGGCCTCCTAGTGGAGACGGAGTCCAAGCCCGAGTGGCTCGCCTCGGTGTCCGTCTCCTGCGGATCGGATGAGTTGCAGGATGAAACTACCGCTCCTGCTACAGTATTTTGGTAGCCTGATTCCTATATCAGTTGAACCAACGAAACCCCGAAACAGGAACGGAGGCAGGGGTTGCCGAAAGTGTATTCTATTCTACTCCGGTTCCAGGGTCATTGTTGTGGACTTAGTGCAGTGAATTGAATACGTCAATTTTATGTAAGTGTATCCCTCCAAGCGAGTGTGGCGCAGCGGTTCCAGTGTCTGCTTTTCATCTAGACGTACTCTGGTTCGAATCCGACCCTACATCAATGACTTGAATTTTCAAGTTATGTGTGGATTTGCACTCGCTTAACGGTGAAGGAAAACATCGTGAGGAAACCGACATGTTTGACGACCACAATATCGGAGGACATGCGTCTTCCGTGGAAGGACCTGGGCGCCCACCACGATGTATCTGCCCAAGAGAACTCTCCTAACGAATTAATTCAGCGGGGGAGTCACGACCCTCAGTCATGAGGAAAAACGACACAAAAGAAAGATGTCCTTCAAGAGACGTAAGACATTAAGCACGTGTTTTGAAACATTTGGTGTTAGAAGTGGGATAAGGAAGTAGAATGCCTGTTTAAGTAGCAGCGTGTACTAGGAGTCCATGCCGCGAAGAAGCTGGTCGCGTGGAAGAGCAGGCACGGTGTGATAGGTTGGATCAACAGGAGCGATGTGACGGCATAGAAGATTGAGAGCCTTCGGCAGATTGACTTTCCTGAGACATGTTACATTGGAACACAGACGGATCCTAAAAAGACCATTATCATCAAGGGTTGACCGATCCCTATAAACAAAATAGAAGCCAAACCATTATTGGCTTATGCTTTTTCTACAGAAAATTGATATAGAATTTTACTGATATTATAATATCACTAAAATTGTTATGATCTTATGACAAAAGCCGAGATGTATGTATAACGAATGCCGTAAGAGGTAACACAATTAAACTACTATACAAACTGACAGAAAAATACCATCGAAACGTGATGATCCTGACAGTTCAAAATAAAAGAAAACCAGAAGGAAACAAATTTCAAATATCTGTCTGTTTTAATGTCATAAAATATCTAAATAAAATCGATGAGGCCTTACGACATTTGATTAGCTCATTTTCTTAATCTGATAAGTTTGTACAGTATTATTACAATAATAACAGTAGGGAACAGTATTTTTGTTGCATGAAATATTATGAGTAATATGATTATCACATAAATATTTACTTATATATATTTTTTTATTAAAAATCTGGAATAAATAAGAAATCCAGTAGAAAAGTAATTTTTGCTTGTCAAAGAAAAAACTTTTAAATAATTTTCTTGTTTGACTTGGTCCATTAAGGCTATCTTTGATAGTCCAGCAATAGTCAGTCATCATACTGGCACTCCAGCGAGCCTGGTAACGTCCTCCATAGCTCGGATGTCTTGATGGTACTGGTTCTCATGTTCTTCACTCAGATTTTCAGAGAAACGTTGCAAATGGCTGTGGAAGAAGTGTGCCTTAATCGGTATCATTTTGGTGTCGATTCAGAAGCTTGGTATACTGACGCAAAGATAGAGTACAGGAATGATTCAATAACAGATGAAAAATTACGGTAAAACTATTTCGACCTGTGTCATAAACTAACCCACACAAAAATAGCAATCATCTCAGATGAACCGAAGGTTTCCGCTATATCAGGGTGGTTGATACTTGACAATGAGGTCATTTCACTATCTCAAAGACTCCGCACTGGTTTTAAATTTTGTAACCAGGGAAAGTACTCAGTCCAATAGGTCTAAAGGGAATCCAAAGTATCTAGTCAGAATTCACCTGTCTTATCAAATTTAAAACGCTTTTTGAATGTGTATCCACCACAGATGCTAGAAAAATAGTTAGAGCCGTTATAACACATATGTATATTGTATAAAAGTCAACTTATTCAATAACAGCTCGGTATAATCAAAGTTTAAATAAGACTAGTAAAAAATTTGACTAATAGCTGTATCTCAAAAACTAGAGCAGCTACAGAAAAATTGAGAACAGATTTGAAATCAGCGACCTCAAATTAGTACACAACAAGCGTAAAATTTCATGCAGCAACAAAAAGTTAAGAGTTTTGTTCCCTTGTGTTAATTAATTTATTGGCCTAAAGTGACCGCATACATGGTAATAATGTTGCATATATCGCAGTCGCTTCGCTGCTGTCTTGCCTGCACCAGCTGCGCACAGAGAACTCGCGGCTGCAAGACACCGTGTCAGACCTGCTTCACCGGCGCAACCATCTGTTAGCCGTCAACGGCCGCCTTGCAATCCCGCTCATAACCAGTAAGAACGTCGCTTCGCTGACTAGTTGCATTGAAGCACTCACTGCTTGAATACAACTAGGTAGTGACAAAGAAAGATCTGTACGTAAGAGTCATCAACTCACACTCCAGAATGTTATTTCGTTATCGACTGGCCTGTATTACAGCCTACAGCCGGTATTTGTAATTTAACCAGTCATCCAACCCACAGAAGCGCCCAAATGAAATGCCACTTTTTTGTTGACCATCCAAGAACTGAAGTAAAGCTTGGTAGATGAAACTCTGGCGAAATATGTAGTGTTGCATATTTCACAAGAGAATAATATGCAATGGATTTCCGCCAATAAACGCCTATTTTGTTTAAATATCTTAACCCTGGTAGAGTTACGGGCGCGTAGATTAACAGATTTATTTTACACATTTTTTTTCCGCTGGGTGGTAGCTTTGCCTGTTTCGTGTATTATTTTACATAACAATAACGTATGGTTTCCCAGACGTGGGGCCGCCAGGACGCGAGAATGGTGCCCCGCCCCCCGCGCGCCCGCCGCGCCCTGAGACCGCAACCTCGGGGCACCACTCTGTGCCCGACCAGCGCCAGCACCAGGTGATCTACAAATACAAATACAAAATTCGTTTATTTGACGTATATATTGTACAATAACGTGGGAATCCTCTGACCTTGTGGTAGCCATTAGACTGTGTTACGAGGCCAGAGTCATCTCCAAATATAATACTAGGTACTTAGGTAAATTACGTCATAGTTATTATGAAACATGAATACATGACAAATAATAGTCTCTATCTACACTTATACTTCCTTTTAAGGCCCTGTTCATAGCCAAATGGTCATTTTCACCACATAGTATAAAATAAAGTCTATTTGTGCTGTCTGTCTTAGCTTGGCTATCTAACACAAAGCAAAGGATTTTCTGGTTGTATTCCCTGCAGAAGTCCCAGAGCCTCCAGAACAAAGCACAAGGGATGGGTAAGAGGGGATTTTAGTGAGTAAAAATCTCACATACCCTGACCATGTTCCCATTTATGGTCGGGGATCTAAGAAAATTTCCCCCAGGCTAAAAATAGCAAAGGATTTTGTTGAATGTATTTCGTCTTCTATTTAATTTCCGATTGTCCTGTAATAATGTTGTTCCGTGTCGGTCGCAGCGGCCGGCGGAGCGGGAGCGAGCGGACGAACGCGCCATGCGACTCCCGGAGAGCACGGCGCACGTCGCGTCACATTCGAGGACTGTCAACATGGAGACTCAGGTACGCTGCTATGCTACTTGACTGCACTCGTATAAACAAGTTCCCAAGCTATACAAGTAATGTTAATATTGTTTCATAGTATATGTACAAATATATTGCTAATATTTACTTTATTGTTATTTACTTACCGGTTACCGTTTTTAATATTGAGCAAAAAAATGCGAAAAAACACGTTTGTTGTATGGGAACCCCTTTAAATTTTATTTTTAATAATTTTTAGTATTTGTTGTTATAGCGGCAACGGAAATACATTATTTGTGAAAATTTCAGCTTTATAGCTATCGCGGTTAATGAGATACAGCCTGGAGACAGACAGACAGCGGAGGCTTAGTAATAGGGTCCCGTTTTACCCTTTGGGTAC
>OZ026808.1:16378424-16432522 GCA_964023185.1 Macaria liturata | reverse complement strand
TAACTGAAAGAGCAACACTGCATGTGATTCTTCTTAGAAGTATCGGTCAGTATATTGCTATTGTGTTGATGCTCTTATCTTTTTAGCACACACAGAAGATACATATAATTGAGTCTATAGTGATGTCGCTTCTGCTTTCATACAATATTACACGAGCATATTTAATTATATCGGCCTCGACTCGGACAATAAATACGCTGCGTTCGAACTGGCTCATTTAAGACCCAGCCTCAGTCCAGTACAGATAAGCTACATTGTTTGACCTGCTCATGAAATATATGAAAGTAGGAGCGTCACCGCGTCGATGTATGAATATCTATCACAGTAAATACCAATATGAGCGAAGATACCGCATTGATCAAGACAGCGTACCGAAGCGTGTTTCTAAGTGTTTGAACAATGCACTCGACTCGTTGAAGTTTACTCGACTAAGTGATACGTGCTAATCATAATATTATGTTAACCGTAAATAAATGTCAATTTGTAACTACACATGCAGGGCACTGGTGAGTAACGCATAACCTTTTAAGGGTGTGTCAAAAACAACTGTTTTGTTCTGCGACTTATTTGAATTCGCGAAAATCATGGTTCACTTTTTGCATGAAACTTACTTATATATAAAGTTCTAGAACAAAAGTAGTTGCGTTTGTCACATAGATGCTAAAGCCCCCTTAAAGGTTACGCGCTAGTTAGCAGTGAGCGTGCAGTGCGCGCGCGGCAGACACGTGTCGCACACAGATGTAACCTGTTAACTAATGTGGCTCGTTACGGTTCAGATGTGGCGCCACTTGTGCAACGACACCTGTCTGTCGTCTGATGTCTGTAGAAATAAATGAACCTTAAATATAACAGACAGTAATATAAGGTTTACGTTAAGATTCACTCCGATGTATGTTCTTTGTTGAAACTTGGATGTTATCGTAACTATTGATAGTACCCGATGTGTAGAATAGATTATTGCAACCGTCTACGAAAAATAAAATAACAAAAATATTATGTGTCCAAAGTTAACAGATGTAAACGTAAACGAAAAGAGTAAAAAATCGCGAAAAAAAATTGCCAAAAAAGAGAAAATGAACCAAAAAATATGACGTATGTATATGCAAGTATAGAAATCGTTGTTGATCGCTGTTTTGTGTAATATGAGCGGTGTCGTATGTCGCCAGCTTGTATCGTACTGGTCGACACGGCGGCCTTGTACATAACCACTTCTACCGACTCTAAATAACTAGACTACAACTAATTAACAATATCTGTATGTCTAAAATTATAAGTTCAGTATATTGTTTAAACGCATTTTACTAAAGTACGATTAATTATGTTTCTATAGTTGGATAAACAAAAAGCTAAGGCTTCTGATATAAATCCGTTTGAATTTAAGATCCAGAATCTTTTATATATGGGCTTTATTACAAAACGTGGTTTAAATATAAGTCTAGACCAAGTCCGTTTTATTTATTCGAAAATTGTCTGTCTAATGTCATAATTATCAAACTTTCAATATGTACCAATGTTAAATCAAAGTTCCAATTTTTGTTGACATTTTGATTGCTTGTATGTGATGTTTGAACAAGAACACATTTTTTTTTATTTTCAAGGCCTGGTCTGATATTTAAACCGCGTCTTGTAATAAGACGGTATTATGTGTTGAGGAGAGGTTTTATTTTTATTCTGTATTTATTTAAAAACGTCCTAGACAAAAACTTTTATATTTTTAAATCTTTTGCTGACTGCTTTGGTGTCTAAGTATAATGATAAATAGATGGCTGCTATAGTTTTTTTTATTATAGGTAAATCAGTGTGGCACCGTGTATCCGCTTACTTAAACTGTAGCATTGCATGATAATCACGATTATGTTATACAGTTAGTCACAACCTCTTTAACTTCTAATGTAAAACGCATCAAATATGATTTTTTAGAGAAAGGTATGAAATGTTTATTGTGAATCTTGGGTTTTTAAAAGTTTGTGAAATACATCCAAGGACGTATTATGAAGAACACAACAAGCATGTATGCGTGTTTGGCAGTCGATACTCGACTCGCCTTATTATCGATGTATTTGTCTATATTTTAGCGCGTAAGAAACTAGTTTTAAGACAACCTACTTCGATGTCTGGTATATTGTAGTTGTAGGTTAGAGTTCTATTAAGAGACGTTTTTATTATTGTTTTATTTTTTTTCTTTTTTGTTAAAATACTGCTTGCATTTCATTTGCATGTTTATTTTATTTTTGCACGATATATTATTACAATAACTGAGGCGGTTAGAGTACTGTGTACGAATATTTCGTATATAATATTTTATGTATGGACCATCAAAAGGTCTTTTTTTACATTTGAGTTGTTTAAACATTATTTTAAGTCAATGTGATAAGTTCTTTGTCGAATAAGGAATGCACGTTACAACGTCTCCGTAATGTTGAAGCTACTTTATTGTCAAAACGATGGGTTAATAGTCGTAACGTAACTCTGTAGTTTCCGCCTGCCGACTGGCTGCTGGAGTATTTTGGAGGCAAGATGTCACAGCCGGGGCAGGAATCCATCAAACGAGTCCTTTTACTGTAGATGTAATGTGTAGCAAGTACACTGTCCCTGTACGGTGTTTGAAATTTCAATCTAAAAATATCGCGTTGTTACCCAATGTTATTTGATTGGTGGATTCATTTCCCGGCAAACACATAGTGCCGTCAGAATACAATGGCGGACAGTACACTGCATTGTGACCCGCAGCTGACAGCTGAAACTAAAGTGTTTTGCATTTGGAAAGTTAGGGGCCGTTACATTCGATATTATGTCACCATGTTAGTCTTGTAAGGTGGTTCGAAAAGGAAGGCAAAAAATGACTGATTGTAGTTCGTAATTAGACGTTAGTATTTTATGGAGATCATAACTGTATTTTGGCAAAATATTTGGACAATTATGATATCTTTGTATCTATATTGTATCTTCTTTTTTTAAATAAAAATTTCACCGTGTCAATGTTTGTTTTTTTTATACTTAATTGAATTTTATTAGTATTAGAACAATTTATAGAAAGAATAAAAATAGGTTATGCAATCCCGTATCTAAACGTATTCTGTTACGAAGAAGCTTAAGAGAAATACTTGTTCTAACTTACTTGGATAATTTCTGTATGAATTAGCAACAAATTATTAAATAAATAAATAAATATTTCAGGGCATATTACACAGCGCCTTCTAGCCCCATGTTAAGCTTGTATCATGGGTACTAGATAATGGATATAATACATATATACTTTTCTAATGTAAATACATACTTAGGTATTTATACATAGAAACGACCAGACTCAACACAAGTAATTACAAATTTAAATAATATTGGGATAGTTTTGTTAGATGAATCTGCACAATTCAAAGCTTTGTAATCCGTATACTAGATGGCGCTAAAAGGCAAGGAGGAATGAAGTGAGTAATTAAATTGTACCGTTGAATGTTTTATTTATTTATTCATACTTGCACACATACAATTTTCCAAATAAAAAATACATGTGTCCCGAGGTATTGGGGCGTAGCAAGAGACAATGGCTAGGCTTCATGCTAGCCACTGTCTTCACAAATTATGTTTACATCTAATAGTAATACTATAAGTACGTATATCGTATTATGTTTTAAAACCAACTTAACATAATATCTATTTGATATAAAACTTTGGCTTTTTCGGAGATCAATATTTTTCATTTAAAAAATCATCAACTTTGTAGGGACATAAGTATTGTGTCTAGAAGGTTATATAATTTATTTTAGAACAATTTGTTTGTTGTATATTTGTCACTTTGTATATTTTGTGGTGAATATGGTTATAATATTTGTGTACATTTGTAGATATTAGGGCCCATTCTAAAAAAATCTAGTCGTGTTTCTGGCAGTTTGAGCTTTTTCTTTACTTATGACGCCATCTAGCTTGTTAACAACAATGTTGCTTCAAATTTTCAATAATTTATTATTTAAGCGAGAGTGAATCGGTTCTTGTCAGGTAAACACGCTCCATCTTAGGCCAAAGCCTTTGCTTGCTATCAGGGAAACTATGGCCAAGTGCAAACCCGTACAAGTAAAAAAACATAGCAATTCTATATAGCGAGCCCTAACTTTATTATCGGACGTGTAAAAGGGCTTTACGAAAATAAATTAATATGAATAGTAAAGTACTAGACTAGTTTTATTTATGGTTAAATTCAGAACATATTAAGAAAGTTTCTGGAACCAATAATTTTATCATAGTTTTGTATCGTATAGATGGCGTTTAGGTACATCAGTATACGCTAAACGAAAAGCTATTTTGCAATGAGAGTGTTTGGAAAAAGATATGTAAGCCTAGGCCTGCTGTAACTTTGGAATTACTTTAGGCAAGAGCCATCAATGAGCGATAGGTATACGGAGAAATTTCCTGGTTGGTTACTAACGCATTTTTAAGGAAGGCTTATGGACAACAACGAATAGGAATAACAGTTAGTATGGTGTTTAGGATGCCCAATACAATTGAACACCTAGAACTTTCTAGGTTACATCGTATCAGAATAATATTTTTTTTCTATTCTTCCTTATAAAAAAGATTTAGTTCAAAATTTATTTTAATTTCGTGAGCATAACAATGTTATCGCCAGTAAGTAAAAGTACAAGAAATGGAAAAGGACTACCTACACAGAAATCAGTATACAACTACTTAAACTACTAAAAATACTATAGGTTATAATGCTTACAGATATTGGCTCAGCTTTTTAGTCATAACGCCTGGAGGAAAAGCGAGTAACTGACATGTATTTCAAAAATCTATTCATAGGTATGTAATTTTTTTTCTGTACATATAAAGTAATTTTTTATACATGTAAATAAAAGTTAGAAGGTACGTAGGTACCTATGTTAAATACTGAGCAATCGAATGCAAACTCGCCCATAGATCATACTATGCGTTTTTCTACAGGCGCTCTCTCTCGCCTCCGGCTGTCAGATTGTCACGTCATACTTGTATCATGCTTGTATCTAATAATTAAACCATTATAATTAAAATAAATAGTCTTCAACTGTATCTGTGCTTTTACTTCATCAACGTATGTATCTACTGGTTAAGAAATCGATTACAAATAAGAGTGTTAATTACATTAGTGGATTATTGAAGTCACGACCGAAGTCTAATGGTTTTAATTTCACAATTTAAAGATAAATTTTCAAATCGACCAAACTATTTCATCCATATTATCATTCATTAATCCTGCAGATTAAATATACTTGAAGTATTTTTTCATATCAGATATCATAGTTTTAGGTAGTGTAGGTACATATACATACCTACTCATATTCGTATGTGAATGGTGAAATTTTGTGTCGAGAGGTTTGGAATCATCCAGCGTTCTTGCATAATCATGACAAACATTCTTTTTTTATATGTACAACTACAGCCGAAACTTATGAAATAATGATTTATTCGATCTACAGAAGTGCTCCGATACAAAAGTCACTTTTTAGCCTCCGCTGTCTGTCTGTCTGTTTGTCTCCAGGCTGTATCTCATAAACCGTGATAGCTAGAAAGCTGATTTTTTCACAAATGATGTATTTCTGTTGGCGGTAAAACAACAAATACCAAAAATTAAAATAAATAAATACGTGTTTATTTTCGTATTTTCTCGCTCTATATTAAAAACGGTAACAGGTAGACGCTTCAAATTTTCACAGAATATTGACTTGTATATTACCTTTCAAAATAAATACCTAAATAACAAAAAAGTTAATATTAAAGGGAATACAACACCCAACACCCTACAACAAACGTAATTTTTAGGCAAATTTTACTCAATCTTAATAAACAGGTAGAAACTTGAATATATATAAGTAAATATTTAGAAAAATATAAACTATAAAAATAAAAACCCAAACTAATACATAAAATAGATAAATAAATAAATAAATATTTCAGGACATATCACACAGCGCCATCTAGCCCCATACTAAGCTTACGCTTGTATCATGGGTACTAGATAACGGATATAATACATATATACTTTTCTTTTGTAAATACATACCTATTATACAAAGAAACGACCAGACTCAACACAAATAATTACAAATTTAAATATTCATAATTACTTGTGTAATGCGGGAATCGAACCCGCACCCCTGGATTAGAAGGCAGAGCCACTACCAACTAAGCTAACAGAGCAGTCAAGATGGTAGTACGGAACCCTTCGTGCGCGAGTCCGACTCGCACTTGGCTGGTTTTTTCTTTTTGTATGTGCACTGTCACCCATCCAAAGACTGAGGGCGACGATCTCTGTCATCTGAGTCTTAATAATAAAAAAAAAATTAAAAAGCTTTTATTTTACTTAACCGTATTACAAACAAAGTACATTACATTACATACACATTGTTACAGTTACATCTGTTTAGTTATTTCAATGTTTATGTTAGATTTATATTAATTAAAATTTAGGGTTACAATATATTTGTATCTCTCACGGTGAAGAACCGTCCTTGGCGGTAAAGGCCTCCTCTATTTTCCATCTTGCAGTAACTGTCCGATCCGAGTGTTTATTTATTATGTATATTCCAGGAAAATAATATTTCAGACGTTTTGATTGTGCCTATAAAAACTTGAATCATTTCACTCTGTTACCATTGTACTTTGTATTTGTAGTTCTCTTACTCTCTCAGAGATGACGCTGAAGTCGCGTATCGTTGAAAATCATTTATCATCCTTGAAAATTAACCTTCTCGTCTATTTAGATGGCTGCAGCAATGCTTAACATCAGGCAGGCTGTAGTCAAACGTAAACCTATCCCACGTAAAAAAAAAAAAGATATAGCATGGTAATTGTTGAATACTTATTTTCATTAGCATATAATCTAACTATTTCGATAGCCAGTTGTATGAATAGCAAGGTAACTTTTCGATGATGTTGGAGGCTGGTGGTCAGCAACCCCTCCGCGTTCTAGGGGGGGGGGGATACTAGTAGGGATATAGTAGTAGTACTGGTTATTCAAAAATAATTAATTTTTCAAAATAGTTCATTTTTTACCAAATGTTTTGAAAGTTACAACGATTGGCCTTTTTTGATTTTTCTGCCCAACCTTCTTACAAATTCTAAACCATATATTTGACATTTTACTTTCAGGTCACTCTGAACCCTTGACGATCAATCCTGTGGACCAGAAAAAGCGCGTATACCCGAAAGGGACGACGACAAATGACGTAGAATCTCAGGGCTGCCAGAGTCATAAAAATTCCCCTACTTTTGTTCATACTTACACACATACACACACGTATAAAAGTTGTACGTAATCATTAATATCACCTGAAAAAGGGACTCATATAAAAATGACACACACAGTATGTCGATAAAATTTTAAGCAGGAATAAATTATACTAAGTAGGATTTGTAAACAAAATAACTATATGTATATTTATTTCAAGGAAAACTATTTACATTGAAAAAACAAAGAATAAAGTAATAACCAACTACTTAAATAATTTGTTAATATTTTTTCTGGTTTAAAGTAAGAATATTAAAAAAAACTACTTAAACATATCTACAAATTTACAAAACGTCTTAACTAAAACTGTACATGAATATTACAAATAACAGAAATTTTATAGAATATCTAAATTCATGTACTTCATTTTTAACTTTTATTTTTGTATTTTTCTTAACAATTTTTTTTGTTATTTAAATTCAGATTACGTTGTTTTTCATTTCAATTCAGAGTACTTTATTTATGGAACTCTGGAAAAAATATGTATATAGTGATTTTCCGCTGCGACTGCTCCATAACCGACTTCAAACAACAAACTTGATGGTTTTTTGGTGTGTTCCTCCATATACTACCGCCACACCTCTCCTCCTAACCAAAGTGGCCTCCGTGGCTCTTAAGATCTTACCAACACCTTACCTTGTGTCTTCAAGTTTTGTAGTTCTCCTTCGGCAAGATATTCTCGTCGACACGGGTTTCGCCTCTCCACGTGGCATCCTCAGGACGTGTTGACTCATAGAATAGAATAATATAATAAATAATAATAATAATAGAATAGAATCTTCATCAATAATATCATAATATATTTATTTTAAAACTCACAACTTTAATCAATGGAGTCAATTGTCTGGACGTGGACGGGACATTCATCCTAACGGGAGACGTACACGTCTCCATTGGAGCAACATCATATTTCAGCGCAGCCTAGATTATTACGAGTAGAAAATTTAATTATTAGTAAGTATAGATCACTTCAACTTCATTTTTAATTAATAAAAAATATATTTATTACCTTTGTCACATTTTCATTAATATACAGTGTGGGTACAGCAGAATATTTTAAAAAAAATCTATTATTTGGAGTTTTTCTCAAACAGTTTTGGTCGAAATGTCTAGAACACATGCGTGCATGTTTTGGAGGGTCCCAGTTATGTCGCCCTGTTGCATTAATCCAAATTTCACGAACGCTTGGATCCATCGGAAATCTATATAAATAAAAATAAATATATATGTGGTATATAATTAAAAATTCTAAATGTTTTTTTTTGTCATTATTGTAGTGCTTCTTTGCAGAGTGATATGCCTATATGTTGCTATGCCTATTTCGACTCAAATCATCTTTATAAAAAAATATTTTGCCTTAATTTCTTGGGTAAATTGCCAAAACGAAACTGGTATCACCAAAAACCGTTTAACCCGATCAAATTCAAAATACTGCAAAATGACAACTATGTTTGACAAACGCTTTGCGAGTAAAACAGTTTACTATACTTTAAATTTAGCCGAGTAATCTCATAAAAACAATTCATGTTTTTAGTCTTATTTTACTATTTATAATCCATATAAATAGAGTTTCAATAAAGCAGGGCTCTCATTGCTCCTAAATTAGTCATAATCAAGTCACATTGTCGTAAAAGTATCGTACTTACGTATGAAAGGATATATTTTCATCTTTCCGTTCACTACGGCTTTTACAGCCTTTTACATAGCAAATCACCATGTTCTATGAAATTTTCTTCAATATTTCACTATGTAAATCAAGTTTTTTCACACTTAGCACTCGTAATCACCATATAAAAGCAAAAATATTTTTCACGCAACTGCCATGTTGGGCGCTACCGAGTAATGACCAACGAAACAAAAAGTGAAATTTAGACAAAGACAAAATCCGATTCCTGTCTCTTTCGCTCTTAGGTTTTCTTGATATAGTTGTCCCACTCGCTCATTACTTGTCAACTCCGTTGATTGATGCTCGAGGCTCTGAACCATATTAATAATTGTTTCCCAGTTCTTCATATGATTTTTCCCAAGTTATTTTTCAAACGGGCTTGTTTTTCTAACATTAAAAAAATATAATGTCTACATATATTACATATTATAAAAAATAATTATATATTAGACTAGCTGACTTGGCGAACTCTGGTCCGCCTTAGAGGGAATAAATAAGTAAATTCTGGATATAACAAAAAAAAACGAGATAGAAAGTATCCTATGTCCGTATCCTGGTTGTAAGCTACCTCCCCACCAATTTTGAAATGGTGTAACTTTCTATCGTCAGGTAGAGACGCAAGAAGAGTTTGAGCGTATAGACAGAAAAGCACAAAAATATCATACAAACAAAATTGTTGGTACCTATTCCATTAAAAAAAAATTAAACACCTATTTCATAAAAAAAAAACATGTTGCGTAAAACCTTATCA
The DNA here is from genome assembly GCA_964023185.1 of Macaria liturata. Classification (NCBI taxonomy): domain Eukaryota; kingdom Metazoa; phylum Arthropoda; class Insecta; order Lepidoptera; family Geometridae; genus Macaria; species Macaria liturata. Next base: position 16,422,844 of record OZ026808.1, on the reverse strand, counting down.
CGGTAAAGCAACTGAAATGCCACTACATACATTTACACAATCCAGTCCGACTTCATAGGTATAATACTCGTAGACCCCTATTTTGGCGATAACGTTTCGAAACGTATATGCCAAATACTTGAGCTAGTTATTAATTTATAGACACCAGAATTGGCGCTCTCATGCTAACTAGCTTAAATATTATACGTTTTAGAAATTATTAACTAATTAAATGTATTCTGAAAGTATGGTGTATGTTCTGATGTATTAAAGGCATTCTGAATTTCTGACATCTAGGTATGTATCACCTAACGACCAAAGACCTGCTTGCGTCGGGATCTCGAATGATTTTGGGGTGTTTGGCGTGATAAGGCCTTAGACCGGGACGCATGGAGGGAGTTGAGAGAGACCAGCGCCCAGGAGTGGGACAATATAGTTTAATAAAAAATGTATCACCGTGCTATTATAAAATAAATAACAATAAAATAAAAATAGCCTTTATTTGTACTACTCAATAAAATATGACACAGGAATACTTAACTTATACATCTTTAAATGAATGTAATAAGTAAACAGTTAGTTAAAAGTGCTTACATTAAAAAAAATATATGGATTTACAAATCAAAATCCTCCGTGCGTGCTAATAATAACACATAAATAAACTTTCAGGATTCTATTTTTAATTGATTTTTCTTTTTCTAAAGTTGAAGAGTTGGAGTCTGTTAAAACGTGGATTTATTTGGTACTAGCAGCTACCTGCGATGGTACCCGTATTAATCTGGAAACATTAATCTACGTGTAGGTTGTCATGTCACTCACGTTAAAAACATACGCGAAATATATATGTGTGTTAAAACCGTTATATTTATATGTAACTAGTTGACCCGGCGAACTCTGTTCCGCATTAGAAGCAATAAATAAGTAGATTTTGGATTTTATTCAATTCAATTAAAAACAAAAAATTATAACGGGATAAAATGACCTCCTATATCCGTCTCCTGGTTCTAAGCGACCTACTCACCAATTTTTAGCTAAATCCGTTCAGCCGTTCTTGAGTTATAAATGGTGTATTTAAAAAAACGGCATAAAAAGTATCATATGTCCGTCGCCTGGTTCTAATCTACTTCCCCACCAATTTTCAGCTAAATCCGTACAGCCGTTCTTTAGTTATAAATTGTATAACTAACACCACTTTCTTTTGCATAATATATAAGATTTTCGAATTTCACCCTAATTAGTTAAGATGATGGACCGTGAAGAAGTAAGAAACACACACACACACGCGCAAACTTGCGCCTTGATAAATGGGATGATGGGATGGGATAGTAATGTACAATATTTCACCATTATGGGATGTCTATTGGGTTCGTTGACTCATAACAACACTTATAGGTATTTTATTTATCTCACTATCTACATCGAGTTATCACTGGATTTCAGTTGATCGATCCCCGAATTATTATTATGGCTCCTATAATCTAAAATTCGAAATAAAATAACAAATAAAATCTTCGATAAAACTTCAATGTGGTCCCTTGAATTATGGATATAAATAATAAAAATAAATAAATTATACTTTATTAAGCCATCATGTAATGTTTGCACGTAGTTTTATGTCTAGTAATCTAAGTTTAAGCTTTAGGTTATGGTACATCGTTGGTTCACTGCGCAACACATTGAGTTAAATATTTAAACCTTGGGCCTTATTACAAAACGTGGTTTAAATATAAGTCTAGACCAAGTCCGTTCTAGTTATTCGAAAATTGTCTTTCTACTGTCATTATTATCAAACTGTCAAAAACTACCTATGTTAAATCAAAGTTCCGATTTTTGTTGACATTCTGATTGCTTGTATGTGATGTTTGAACAACAAGAACACATTTTTTATTTTCAAAGTCCTGGACTAATATTTAAACCGCGTTTTGTAATAAGACGGACTAGGTCTGTGGAGACCTGTGGTGTGCTACGACAGATATATTACGATAAATTCTTTCACATAAATACACTTAAAAATATAAAAGTGTATTAAATAAATTTAAAACGGTTTTGTTTGGAAAATTGTTATTGACCAAAGAACGCGTAAAACATTTTTTCTGTTACTTAGCCTATTTTTGCTTATTTTAACTTCACAACTTTCTGTATTCTGAGCTTCACAATTAAGTTACCATTGCTAGTTGAAATTGACTCCGTGTCGGAGCCTGAAATGGCAAAATATATGATTAATTTCATCGACAAATCGAGCTCCAAAATTTTTTTTTCCTCCTCCTGGTGGAATGGCAGCCATTTTGTTATTTTTGACACCAACCCTTGGGCGCTTGTATTAATTTAGTCATAACTTATTACGTAAAGGGCATATTGATTTAAAAAAATATCATTTGATAGCTGAGTGTATGGGCAATAAAACGAGGTTAAACATTTGCAATATTTTATTCAATAAAGAAAAGAAAATAAATCAAAACGAAAAAAAATATAACTTTTTTCAGAGAAAAAATCTTAAAAGTAAGCTTTTTACGAAAAAACATGGGAGTAAGTTTTAAATTTGTTTCTTCCATAATGTAGTAGAGGATGTAAGCTTTCTAAAAGATTCAAACAGTATTGATGTGACTAACATACTTTAGTAGATATGGTTGGTTGAATAGGACCCTAGTTTACTAGTCATGTTGAAATAAAACAAGATGAAATTAAAAGCCACTTCATTTATTTGTGCAAAAATGTTCAATTATTCTCTTAACATACTTATTACAGCGACTGCTCAAAATGACCACCCTGGTGCTGCAAACAGGCAGTTAGTTGCCCTTATACCAACATGTTGTGTTGCGCGCCGGATCATATCTTTATCCTCGCGCAACTCATTTCCGACATGCAGTATATTCCCGAGTATTCGGAACGTCTTTATAAACCCTCTGTTTCATCGTACCCCACAAAAAAAAAAAAAACAAGTGGGGTAAGGTCGGGTGAACGCGGTGGCCAAGCGATTGTCCCACCGCGTCCAATCCAGGGCGAATAGCGTTCGTTGAGATGGTTTCTCACGTTTGTTGCAAAGTGCGCTGGTGCTCCGTCCAACTGCAGCATCATACCGATACGATAAGTCAGCGGTAACTCCAGCAAAGCGTCATGAAATGTTGTCTCCAGGAACTCCAAAAATCTTGGTCCGTTCATTGTAGCGGGCAAAACAATTGGCCCAACAAGGACGTTATCGATCATTCCGGCCCAAACATTTATTGAAAATTGATGCTGGAATGAACTGGGCCGAACAGCATGAGGATTATCGTTTAGCCACAAATGTTCATTTCGGTGGTTTATGTATCCAGTCCGAGTGAAAGTGGCCTCGTCGGTCCACATAATTTTCTTCAAAAAATTTGGCTCTTGCCGATTTCTTCTCAAAATCCAAGAACAAAAAACTGATCTTCTTGGATAGTCAAGGTCAACAATTTCTTGTACTCGTCGTAGGTGATAGGGATGTAATCCTTCATTCTTCAGAACTTTCCACACTGTCGATTCGGATAAACCAAGCATGTTTGCTATCCTTCTGATACTTAGTGTAGGATCTTCAGTAATCAGCTGCAGTATTTCTTGTTCCTTGAGCGGTGTTAAACAACGAGAGCGTTCATTTGCTGTCCTTCTTATCCCATTTTCAGCCAGTTGCATGTGAATTCTTATAAAAGTGCGAGCATTCGGCGTTGGTCGGTTAGGGAATCTTCTGGCATATTCTCTAACGGCACTATTGGCGTTGCCGTTGCAAAATCCATAAACAAAATGGATGTCGGCAACATGTTGGCTAGAATAAGCCATCTCCCACTTCAGTCGGTCAAAACCGTCCAAAATAACAATAAAACAAATCAATAACAAAACAAAAACACAACAAAAGTTCCAATAATAACAACGTCCGGAAGGGGAAAAAAATGTAATCACAACGCAGAGCGAGGGATGACTGAACTGACCTGGGTATCTACGCTTCTTATCTGGATTTCTGTCTTACTCCCACCTAGAAACATACCTAATTACCGGCATTTTTTAAGTATGGGTTTCTTAGAAACCCGTTGCCAGAATTCGGCGAATTCGCTAGTCTATTCCATGATAAGCAAACAAAGCACTTGTAAAGAGACAAATTCCAACGGTTATAACTTCTAAATTATGTTAGTTACATCAAAACTGTGTGATTATTTTAGAAAGCTTACATCCTGTACTACATTGTGGAAGAAACAAATTTAGAACTTACTCCCATGTTTTTTCGTAAAAAGCTTACTTTTAAGATTTTTTCTCTGAAAAAAGTTAATACTTTTTTTTATTCTGATTTTTTTCTTACCTTTATTTAATAAAATATTGCAAATGTTTAACCTCGTTTTATTGCTCATACATTCAGCTATCAAATGATATTTTTTTTAAATCAATATGCCCTTCACATAATAAGTTATGACTAAATTAATACAAGCGCCCAAGGGTTGGTGTAAAAAATAACAAAATGGCTGCCATTCCACCATAAGGAGGAAAAAAAAAATTTTAGAGCTTGATTTGTCGATAAAATTAATCATATATTTTGCCATTTCAGGCTCCGACACGGGTAGACAAACACATTGTATGTAATTCGGTTTTAAATGTTACAGATTGGTTTTAATTCACAATAAGTGGCTTTAGATTTTAAATTAAGAAATATATGCTGAATTGCTTAAACCTATAATGCTGTTACTTTATTATTGTTGAATGTTTAAAAGTATCTTGTATGAATAATTGTATGTAAATAGATGGTGTCCATATGTCTGTAATGGTGGTGTGGGTTTTTTTACAGCTTGCTACCTTTCTATCTCTATAAAAAGGCTTTATAAATTAAATAACTTGTAAATTGATTATATTTTCATTTTTTTATTATAAACAGTTAATCGACCAAAGCCACACCCGCACAAGCGACGATGTGGCCCAAGTTTGAGCTCTATACTGGACTGGTAGGAGCTCGTATCACATAATTGATATTATAAAAATGTTTGTATAAACACCTGCAGATATGGCTGATAGAAACGGCAACTCAAGTTTGCAATTTTATAAGGAATCTAGTAAAAATAAATTTACTAAAGCAAGGATTTACCGTTAGGTGGCGCCCGGGTGCAGCATTGGTATCTGTGCATTTGTATCAATATATTTGATTTGTAAGTGTGAACAATGAATATTTCTAAAATAAATGTTTAGAGATAGGTACCTCGAATTGATAGCAGAACACGTTTCAACGATTTCCAGATATTTTGTCTGTTTATCTGTGTCTCTGTTTGTCTGATTATTTAAACGCTCATCACGAAAAAACAGCTGAATGGATCATCATGTTTTTTGGTATATTGTAGGTAGTATGAGTTCTTAGGAGTGTCTTACGCTACTTTTTATTCTAAAATAATGCGAGGGAAGCCGCGTGCGTCCACTAGTTTTGAAATTAACTAAACACTATAATGTGAATTACGTCATTATATGTTTGATAAGATATTTTGCTGTTTTTCAAAGTTTTCCACTTTAAAATGGTTTAATTTTTTGCAAGTTTTTTGTATTATTACTTTGTTCAATATTACATCCAATCTATCCTATATATATAACTTACATTATAGTAGGTACCTACCTGGGCCCGGGGAATAATACAAGAGACCCTGATATCAGTCATTGTATCGCGCTAGCTAAATAAATATTTAATCCGCTTATTTAGTTGAGTACTTTTTATTTATCAATGCTTTCAAGGAATCCTAATTAACAGCTCGTCTTATCTGAATTACAAAATAAGACCTTTCAGAACTAATCACCGGTCGATCTAGACGTATCGACTGTTGGCATTTACTATTATTTAATTATATTTATTTAATTTATATACGCTTAGTAAATAGTGCAATATGTGTTCCTTCGTTTGTAGTGTTGTGACGGCTGCAATAGGATGTGTTTTGGTAATTGGGAGCTGTTTGATAGGCTTCCTGCTGGTGCCCAATTTAGTAGAAAGCGTTATTAAGAATGTAAGTTTCATTATGATTTCATTTTCATACTTATTAAAGCATAGCTCTATATGTAAAGGAAAGTGTGTTTGTTGGTCTCTTTGCTGCGTTTTTACGTCGCAACATGGTCGCAACGGAGTCTCGGATCGACCATACTTCTGATGGTACGGCGGGTCTCTCTTAACTAAAACGATACAACCGACTAACTAGTGATGTGATATGGATGTCTATAAAAGTAATACACTGTCATAGTTTTAGACCGTGACACGTAACTTTTTGAATATGGTGATAGTAAAGGGTCAGGTTTCGGACATCCATTAATGTATGAAAAAAGTGGAAATGAGAGCAAACCTGCAAAATTTTTGCGCTTGATTAACAGGGACTTGTTTTTTTATTTTATTTTTACACTTGATAGGCTCATGCTTGACTACAACTCGCCTGATATTAACCAATGTTGGAATCCATGATCTAGCGCGCTTGTCTAGGAGAAACCGGTTTTTTCTGGATATGACTATATTATGTTTCTTTTTCATGTTTTTCTGCAACTTCTGGGCAATTTTTTACATTTGTTAGTATTTTAATAGAATCCTGTCTTGAGAGTAGAAATAAGACGAAAGGAATCCTAATTTATTACCAGTAAATAATTATTGATATAAAATATTGCGATCCTTATTTCTGGGTAAATATATACTTTAAATGCGTCACTAGTTGGCAAGGATTGCTCACTAACTACGACCAAACAAAATGCTTACATGTTCTATGAAATGTATCCATAACAAGCAATGCTCTGAAACGCACTTCTTCTTTAGCTACTCAGAAAAATGAATTGATTGATTGATTGATTATAAGTTAAATAGTATTTGTGTCGTCCAATTATGATTAAATAGCTTGTGGAATATAGTGTTGTAAACAGAATGCCCCTTTCAGGAGGTGGTATTGAAAGAGGACACGATACAGTTCGAGCGGTTCGAGACGGTGCCCTTCCCTCTGCAGTTCAGCGTGTACGTGATGGAGATCAGCAACCCGCAGGAGGTGCTGGCCGGGCAGGTGCCCGCCATGGTGGAGAAGGGACCCTGGGTCTACAAGTACGTGCCATTCAATATGTTAACTAAACGGTCTTCACTCACGTGTAATACGCGTGCTGCCGCGGTCCCAGAACGCACGTTCTGAAGATGGATGTCATTACATCCGAAACGCTTAAACAACATACGCATTGTTACAAGGGGGTGTGACCGGATAGGAATGGCCAAATTGGTTTCTATTTCATGCCTAACCAGTCACAGTGTTACAAGGGGGGGTGTGACTGGATAGGAAACACACTCACGTGTGATACGCATGCTGCCGCGGACCTAGCACGCACATTCTGAAGATGGATGTCATTACATCCGAAACGCGTAAACAACATACGCGTATTACACGTGAGTGAAAACCGTTTAGTAAACATATTGATAAAATGTCTCACGAAAGTTTTAATACGTGGCATTCATCATCATCATCATTATATGTTAACCTGTGTTCACGTACCGCTGAGCATTAGGCTGCCAACATTCTATTTGGTTCATCTATATGGCCGTGTTAATACGGGATAAAAAATATAACAAGAAGCCTAAGACACACCAAGACTCGTTCAGCCGTTTTCGCGTGACGAACACACAAATGAACAGACAAATTTTCTTTTAAACTTTTTTCCAATATCTTCTACAGAGTTGCGACCTTTTTTAACTTTATTATATTACAGATAGATAGATTAAGATAAATAATTTATTCAAAGCAAGCATGAGTTGGTATAAAGATTTTAACTTGGTTACCTAAAGATCCACTTCAGGACTTGGCAATGTGGAATGCAATGAAACTACAAGAATGAAGTTTGCTTTATTGTTAAACTGGGAAAGTGTGTACATACTGAGGTCTTATAGAGCAAATGGTAAAATTAATAGTTCTGTTCCGATAGAACATAGGAAAGTTAAATCAAACAATTAATCGAATAGTTTAATACAAGATTTTGTTGTTTTTTTATGTTTCCCTGAATATCTTCTACATTTATTACATAAATAGGTAATACCTATTTTTTTATTATTTGAATAAAAATACCGACCGATATCTTTTATGAAAACATACGACCTTTGTTCTTCGTTATGCATGTTTTCTGGGTGAGGAATTTAATTTAATTGTAATTTTACCAGAAAAGTAAGAGACATTTTTTCTTAAGTAAGTGGCAAATAGGCAAACGTGCCATCTGAAGATGCTGTAACGCTCTGCCGATTCAGAGAGGTGTTTGAGAATGTTCTTCATTAATCTTCCCATAATTTAGTTCCGTGGAAAAACCTTAGGACGAAGATAGTTTCAAATCTTGAACGATATTTTTTCTTTAGCAAAACACCAAGGTAGAGTTAACTTAAGCATTATAGTATGTTGACCCATAGTATTTTAAAATATAGCACACTAACCTGAAGAGACCTATTAATTCTGTATTAGAATGTTATTCTTAGGAAAAAAAGCCCTTGACAGTTTGTTTTCAAGTTGTAAAAGTAGAAGAAAGGCGTTTTGAGCGAGTTCTTGTAACCACATTGAATCCTTGTCGACCCACTAAGTAAATTTTGTTACAATAAAAAGTTATAAGTAGACTTCAATTTAGATTCCATATTTAACTCTTTTCATTATTTAATTGTTTAATGTATTTTAAGGTTCTTAGTTTATAGCTCAAAAATTCAAAGTAAATTTATTTATTCTGAATAGTGAAAGAACCAAACACATTGAAAGATTCTGATTAAAGAACTATAAGAAACTGATATTCGTTTTTAGCTATATTTTACCTTTAAGATGAATTCAAAAGTGTGTTTAGTCTGTCGGTTTGTTGCTCTGTTTGTTCCGTTTTCACGCCCATAACGGAGCGGCTAATCATCGTTATTTTCGGTATATTGTCATTATACGGCTCTGGACAAAGCATAGACTGCTTTATATCCCGTGAAACCTCGAGCGACGCCGCGGGCATTCATCATCATCATCATGTCAGCTCATGCCCACCCACTGCTGAGTATAGGCCTCCTCTCTAGCGCGCCACACAGTCCGTTCTCCAGTCTGTCTAATCCGGCTCCTACCAACATTCAATATTATTATATAAAATTAATTATTAGTCAGACGTGTATCGTCATTTTATTGTTGACTCTAATATTTCAGGATGTACCAGTTTCGCAACGTGACGTCCTTGGACGAGGACTTGATCAGGTACACGAGGTTGGAGCAGTTCCAGTTCGATGCAGACGCCTCCTATCCGCTCACGGAGGACGACCGCGTCACCGTCATCAATGTCATCTACCATGTGAGTAAGCATTTATTGTTTGTACAAATATATACCAGCAGTAGCAAAAGGCAGAAATATACTGCCTTGAAAACGCTTCACTATTTTGTTCCGGTTGCCGTAGCGTAGAGACCATGGGCAGTTGGAGTGGTGACGCCTATGATTTTGTCAAGGAACTAGGTCGAAAGATTAATTAGAAGACGGGGCTCATCCGCTCTGGTTCATTTTTAGTGCGAGAGAGCGAGCGTATTGGGCACGTTTGCACCGGGAGCGATCGGGGGTGGGCTCTTCGATAAATTATTGTATAATTTATTTTGCTTCAAATTTTATTTAGTGTGTATTGTATATCTTTTCATATGAACCTTTAATTAAATATATGCAATTTCTAAGATTTTTTTTAATGTATGCTAATAAATTGGCTTGCATTGTCAATTGCCTACTTTCGCTTACTTAAATAAAAAAAAAACAAACAGTGTTTATTTAGGTATTATTAATTAGTTCAAAAATTTAAGAGCTTGGCTCCTGTCGATTGAGTATGCGCCATTCTTCACAGTTTCCTGCAATTTCCTTGACTTCCTTATACGACATGACACATGCTTTCTCTTTTATTTGGTCTAGATGTATGATTTTCTTGGTCTTCCTCAGGAATTGTTACACAAAATAATTTGATAGTAACAATGTAATTAAAAAAAAAAATTTACTGGCTTTCTGGTCACGCATAATCTTTTAAGGGTGCCTTCAGTACGTCAAAAGCAACAATTTGTTTCACAACTTTTTTGGTTTGAGAATTAAGTTTAACTTTGCACTGCGACTGATTACATAGTATATGTGTGTATTGTATTCTGTATATATGGCGATATATGCGAATTATAACTTTCTATTATAGCTGTAATTTATTTTACTTTCTTCTAAGGCCTTCTACTTCTTAAGGTACAACCTATTTAGCGAGCAGGTAGATTAATAAATATGGCTAAACGTGTTTTTATCCACGTGAGCCAAACGTGGCTTAACTATTCAGGTCCTGGTCCGTCTGGTCCAGAACTTTGAATTTATGCAGTCCGGTTTTGTTGTTCGAAATTTGTCTGTCTGCTGTCATAGTAATCAAACTTACAAAATGTTACCAATAATCTAGAATTTTCATCCCTCTCATAATATATTATCTCCATGCCAAAAATAAATCAAATCAACGTCCCAATTCGAAGTTGACATTTAATTTTCATTGCCTGTAGGTATGTGATCTTTGAACAAACAGGACCCGACTTTTTATTATCAAAGTCGTGGACTAATACTTAAACCGCGTTTTGTAATAATACGGACAATGTTTAGTTGTAAACATTGTCAGTGTTGACTGGCTGTTAGCTTAGTTGGTAGTGGTTCTGCCTTCTAATCTAGGGGTGCGGGTTTGATTCCCGCATAACATAAGTAATGATGAATTTTAAATTTGTAATTCCTTGTATTGAGTCCGGTCGTTTCTATGTACATAATATAATAAGTATGTATTTACAAAAGAAATGTATAAGCTTACGCTTGTATCATGGGTACTAAGTACTACCCGTGATACCAGCGTAAGCTTAGTATGGGGCTAGATGGAGCTGCGTGATAGGTCCTGAAATATTTATTTTATTTTATTTATTTTAATGATAGATGTGAATATGTAATTATGTTTCTATCAATATCAATCCCTCGCGTGTTGAGTCGTTTTTATGTGGTGTATACTCACCATAAGTTTTCCAGATGTCTTACCTAAACAATAAAATCAGAAAAAAATGTTTTCGTTTCGTATGTTTAACCAAAGAACCTACCCAAATTGTTATTAATTTTTTTAAACTTCAATTCGATAATTGCTAACACAGAAAATAATTAAATTGGCCAATGTTTTCGAATTGTATCATTCGATTACTATTTAATACTACAATTTAATACTACTTATTGTTTTTCCTTTCAGTTATCTATCACACATTTCTACTTCAGATTATCGAATTTCTTTCATATATCTATCTGTATATACATACATATAATAAAACTGTAACCGGTCGGTGTCTGTACATTGAAGACAACGGAAAAAAAATAGTTGAGGGATCTTTATTGATGCAATAGAACACAAACATCATGTTTCAAAAATAAATTTCTGTTTGTCTATCGGTATGTTTGTTCGTTATAGACTCGAAAACGGCTGAACCGATTTGTCTACGGTTTTCACTAACATGCTGGTGCATTTTCAACTTAACATTTTCTTTAGTGTTTGTTTCATTTCAATCGGTTCGTAAATAAAAAAGTTATGTTCATTTTAAAACTTTTTATCTCAAAATAATGAGAGCGAAGCCGCGGGCGTCCACTAGTAATATAATAATATCTTATCAATGTCAAGGCCTGCGTAAGTAACAGATACCTTTAAATTAATTGTCGCGATTATGTCATAATCAGCCCATGATAATAGGATATTGTATGAGATTGTAATGTACATATCTACTTAGTGTATTTACCTACTGCATTATGTAAAATAATACCTATTAACTTGGTTCTCTCTTTCTATAGCCATATTTCTCATTCCTGAGGGTCGTGACTCCTCCGCAGGATGGATTTAGCTGGGAGTTCCCTTGATCAAATATATCATCCATGGTGGGCGTCAAGACCCTTCCAACACAATAATGTTCTCAGAATTAGAGGTCCTCAAACTGTCTGTATCCTTATAATGTTATACTTCAGCGTTAAACCAGTGTCAAAAATAGCTAGAAGCTAGGAATCCAAGCTCAATGGTGTAGGACCGAATTCGAACCACGGTACGTAAGACTCTAACGCTGGCGGTCCCACCATCGAGCCATATTGGCTTAGGCTGTCTCTTAACTTGAAATAGACAACGTGTCGCTTACCATCAGCCGAATTACTTGCTCGTTTTGTCTAACAATTTTGAAATGGGTAAAAACTTAAACTCGTATTGAAAAACTGAACCACTGCTAAAAAAAGTCTCTGGAAAGTTCTAAAATATAATATTGAAAAAACAAAAACGTACATAATCTACTATATTATATTTTTTACTGGAAAATTGCAAAGTGATCAAGACTAAGCGCTATTTAGTAACACTTATTTGAACTGTATACATGTTTTTTACCGGATAACATCATCATCATCCACAGGCCTTGGGATCCCAATGCTGGGTATAGGCCTCCCTTTGTATGTGTCATCTGCGTCGATCTTGTGCAGACCTCATCCAGACAAACACTTACAAGTAATCACTACTCTACTTATACTAGTAAGATCAAAAGATATTGATACATCCTATAGCAAAAACTAGTCTTTTTTTTTATTTTCCTCTCCATCCTACGGTTGCCTGGAAGAGATCGCTTTTAGCGATAAGGCCGCCATTTGTGGCATTAGTTTTAATTATTTTTTATCCGTTTTGTATTATGTTTTTTGTGTCCAATAAAGTATCAATCAATCAATCAATCAAAAACTGAAAACCACTTTTAAGTTACGCCGGTCACCATAGCAGCCCTAGGAATAGTTTTAACATGTGCAACCGAACGGTGCCTGTGGCGAAACCAATTTTGAGCTTTTCGAACACTTGCCAATATTTGTTTATTACGCCTGCTGATCACAGCGAGGCTAACATGTGTTGACAGACATCTATCTAAAGGGCGCGTGAAGCCAAACTGTTATATAATAATAAAAGTAAGTCTGTTAGTCGATAAATCATGTCAAAGTTCATTTGTCCGGATTGAAAACTCTAAGCACTATTCTGCCGTCCGTTATCTAAAAAGCGGCTAAGTCACAAAACCAAGTTTCGAGAAAAACGCAAAAAACGCGGCAAAATGTTGAAATTGCTGCCATTTGTTTACTATTTTTCGTATGACAAATTTTTTGACATGGAAATATAGAATGACGGGAGTACTATCGAATGGTTTTGCTTTTAACTCAACTTCCTATTAAAAATTGTTCACAAATAATTTTTTTGCATTTAGTTATAGCAATGATTTAATAAAAATGCTAAGTTTACACCACTATAAAGCGGTTATGTATACCTTAACGGCGATTTAGCTATGGATTTGCACATAACTGCTTTATAGCGTAGGATTAGCGCGTAAATTGTATTTTTTTCTTATTTATATCTTGATACACATAACTAAAAGGCAGCTATATGCAAATCCAGTGTTGATAACTGCTTTATAGTTTAGTATTCATTTAATGATAATTCAGGGTTTCTACTATAAAACTACGTTAAATGCTAAAATAATAAAAATTTCATTGCGAATTTCAATAGTTTATTTTAAAATACTATACGACCAAACCAACACCGTAGCACCGTACTGGGGTGACGATGTGCCGTGTGCGCTTATAGAGACAGGCAGGGGATACGTCGCAGTGGAATGGGGTCAAATTGCTTTTGTTTGCTGTTACATATCTCCCAACTGCAATGTTGACGAATATGAATCCTACGTAGAATCCTCGGGAAACTGTATACATAGATGTCAACCACGCTCTACAAATTGAGTTGGAAAATATCAATGCCCACTCTCGCGAGTTGGGGACTCGCGAGACGTGAAAACGCAAAGAGCCGTAAGCTTATAAGGTCACAATTTTCGGGAAACCAACCGAATTGCTGAAGTAGGTGTTGATTGCGTCGTCAAGAAAATCCATGAGTTAGGTCTCAAAACTGCGCCCCATAAAACTGAGGCAATATGGTTTCACAGACACAGAAAAGGAACAGCTCCAGAGAGGTCAAAAATACAAGTTGGATAAACTGATATTGAGATAGGAAAATTCCTAAAACACCTTGGGCTGAAATTGGATAGTCATTGGAGTTTTAACAAACACTTTACGTGTAGTGCCTCGGCTCAAAAAGGTTTCAGGAGCCTTACAAAGACTACTTCCCAACCTTGGAGGTCCAAGAGAAGAAGTCAGAAGCTTGTATGCCGGCGTGATCCACTCAATGGCCCTCGACGGTGCCCCTGTGTGGGGTTCACGGCTAACAGGAATCAAGCGCAATCAAGCAAAATATAAAAGTTTTCAAAGAATAGCGGCTATAAGGATTTCCAGGGGATACCGCACAATTTCCTTTGAGGTGGCTACGCTTATTGCACGGTTTCCCCCCTTGGCACATCCTGGCAAATATGGACTCTCGCATAAATATATCAGCGACTGAATCAAGATGGGAGCTGTGATCCTCTTACTGCGACTCAAGCACGTAAAGAGGAACGTGAAATGGCCGTAGAAATAAAGCATCAAAAGTTACTTCAGCCACAAACTGCACAGCAACATGCGGTACAAGGTATTCTGCCAAACATCCATACCTGGCTGAAAAGAAGAGAGTGCGTTACATTCCGACTAACCCAGGTTCTCAGGGAGACGGCTGTTTCAACGTTTTCCTTCACAATATAAAAAAGGTGGCTACGCCACATTGTCTCTGTAACACTCCAAACGACAGTGCACAACATACTCTGAAAGTATGTCAGGCCTGGGACTCTGAGAGAAAAACTTTGGTAATCGTAGTAGACGAAAATCTATCACTGTCAAACTGATCTCATCAATGTTGTCAAGTGATGCAGCGTGGACCGTGACAATTGACTTTTGTGCAAAGGTCATTACGAAAAAGGAAATTGCTAGACGAGAGAGGGAACGCGCAGGATCCGTGTTAATGCGAAGTCAAGGGGGTAGCAAAACAGACCGCTTTTTGACCCTGGAACCGGGGTAAACAGAATTCTGGGCTGGTAGCATCTGCAGAAAGACGACAAAAAGGGGGTAAAGTTGGAGTGTTGGAGGTTGGCCGGTCGGACCTCCAATCTATTAGAAGTTACCATGAGATGTTGGTCAAGGCACAAAAAAAGACAAGATTCAAAAGACCAGAAGTGCTTCTTTGGGGGGATGCGGTGAATTCTTATGACAACCCCTGTTCTTGAAGCATACGGGAAGGCTGAGGGGGTTTTAGTGAATAAGAATCTCATATATCCCGACCAATCGGGAATCTATGAAGATTTCTCGCTCGGGAGAAAAAAGTTATCTGGATCAATAAGATTACAATGGCTTACCGATTCATGTTTGTGTAAGGCAGGCATCGAGTTTTGGCGGCAAACTCGATGACGATGACGAACAGCGACACGGTGACAGGAATGCGCTCGTGACGGCTTCTTAAAACGCACTAAAATATCCTGATCAGTTGCCTGGCGGAACGTGGCCGCGGGGGTAGGAGGGCGCATGGCCGAGCGTAGATAACGGCTTTATAGCGAAGGAGTGCGACATAACCGCCATATAGTGTTGTGGTAGTATTAAAATCAAACCAAAACACAAAGCTATAAAGTGGTTAGGAGACTTTAACTTCTTTATAGCGTAGTAATTTGCACATAACCGCTTTGTAGATTAGAACTGCAATAAGTAATAGAAAACCAATACTAGACTTAAAAGGAGTTATGATACTTTAACCCAGTTGTAGCTTACCAAAATCGAGTAACGGCGTTTTAGCTGTGCATCTCTGGGCATGCTTCCATTAGTTCAAAATAGTTATGTGACTTTAAATGCTTTTTAGCTAAGTATTTGCAGATAGCCGTGATTTAGCGTTGCAATTTCAGTATTGTGCATTTTTAACCGCTTTCTTCCCATCGCTAAATAAGAAACTATAAACGATACGAACACGTGTCCTAGACACATCGATAGAGAATTTTAAACTGTATACCATGGCATTTAAAAGTCAAAAGGACCCAATGTCACTTAGCCGCTTTTTAGATAACGGACGGCAGTATTATGGTCGAGTCTTCACTACATAATATAAAGCAAAGTTGCTTTCCGCGTCTGACTGTAATATATGTACGTATCCTCAGAACTTTGAAACTACCTTACCGTTAATTACAGTTTTTTTAACAGATAGAGTGATTCAATAGGAAGTTTTTTATGAATAAGGTTTTAATATAACTAGTAACATGCTTACTAGATTTAAAATAAAAAAACACCACATAATTTCAATATTTCTAATGTTAAGACGTAAATAATAACTTTTGTGCAGCGTTTCAAAAAATGTGATTGTATACGGTTTTACTCTAGGAGATAGATCAAACTGTAAATCTTAAACAGGTCTGCAATAAAGTCCGCGATAGTATATGTTTTTTCATTTAGGGATAACCCACAATAACCAATTTTTATCTTTTACTTTTATCGAGTATAGCATATTTACGAAGTCATTTTAACCCATACTGCATTACTCCTTATCCAACAATTTAATCACTTAAATATATTGTTGATTTATTATAGATATAAACGGCCTTTTATAGCATATAATATGTTCGAAGATATTACATAATATTTAGTTTGCAGCGGTATCGACGGCCGGGCTATGTACGGGCCATGTACGGGCGGTCCTTACAAACTTCAATTTCCAAACTACGTAACGGGTTTTAATGTGTTTTTTTAACAGATAGTGTTTTAAGTGGACGGTTATAAATATACAGTCACATATCGTGCATATGTGACTCTGCAAAGCCGGGCAAGCCCGCTAGTATAAGATAAAAAGAAGACTTTCATTTATTTATATCCGACTTCAAAAAGGAGGTCATTTGCTGTTTGTCCTCACGACGCCAATGACCAAATATCATGACTATTGTGGACATTGAGAAAGGAGAAGATCATAGAGTAATATAATGAGAAGATACTAATAAAATACAATGACTACAATTACTGCCGAAACTACACAGTTGAAATCGCGGGCATTCACCAGTTTTCGAATAAACGGTAAACGCGCCCCAGGGCCCTTTGTCATGGGTTCCAGCTTCCAGCCGAACTGCCGACAACCTACGTGAAGGCATAGTTTCACTCGACATATACATAGTCTTTTTACTTTACTTATTTGTGATTCATCTCTTTAATTTCCAGTGTTCATTTCTACTTCTTTACATATGAGCGAGCCGGAACTTACAAATGAGAAACAAAAGTCAAACAGATGCACTCGTATGCTACACGTTTGCTTTTTAGTCACGTTTTCAAGAATTGCCCGCTTCACAAAAATGAACGTTAATTGTTTATTTGGCAATAATCACCCACTGAAGTCTAGGTCTCATGTTTAGTGTATGTGTGTGGAGGGTGCCCATCACCACTGAAAAAATATATTTAGGTTTTGTTGAACCTGTCTATAGGTATGGAAATTCTATACCGGGGTCACCGGCACTGATGGTCAATAAAATTTGTGAATAAATATCGACTTTAATTTGTATTTTATTGCCAATAGTGGACACCCGCGGCTTCGCTCGCATTATTTCAGGATAGAAAGTAGCATATGACACTCCTAAGACCTCATACTACCGACATACTAAAAATCATGATGATCCGTTCAGCGTCCGTTGTGAGATGAGCGTTTAAATAAACAGAGACACAGATAAACAGACAAACAGATAAACGGACAACATTTCTAGAAATGATTGGAACATGTTCTGCTATCAATTAGAAGTATATCCAATTTTTTTTTCTATCAATCTTGAATGTTTAGATTTTCGACCTTCTTCAACTTTATTTTATGTCTAAATGGAAGCAGACACATACACAAAATGCACTCGTCATCATTCATACTAACATATTTGTCTATATACTTACATGTTGTTTTGTAGTTAAATTTTCAGACAAAATGTATTACTAACCAAATTTTTCTTTGTTAATCTTGATTCGCAGGCCATAATCCAGATAGCAGCTCGCGAGTTCCCTGCCCTGGTATCGGTGCTGAACCTGGCGATGGGGAGCGTGTTCGGGGTCCACAACTCCCCCATAGCCACGTACAGGGTGCGGGACCTGCTCCTGGAGGGGGTGCCGCTCTGCGAGAGCCCGGGGCTCGTCGGCGGCGTCGCCTGCGCGCTCATCCGGTAAGCGCTGCCACACCTCTGCAAGTGTTCATTGGCGACGGTCACTGCTTACCATCATGCGGATGCCTTGTTGCCACTTCACTAAACAGTTTCCGTCTTATTACAAAACGCGGTTTAAATATTAGTCCAGGACTTTGAAGATAAAAAGTGGGTTCTTGTTGTTCAGACATTGCATAAAAGCAATCAAAATGACATCTTCAAATTGGAACTTTGATTTAACATTGGTACATTTTAACAGTTTGGTAATTATAGTAGACAATCAATTTTCGAACAACTAAAACGGACTTGGTGTAGACTAATATTTCAACCACGTTTTTAATAAGGCCTTATAAGTACATATAAAGCAAAGTCGCTTCCCGCGTCTGTCCCTGTAATGTGTATGTAATGTATGCATTTTAAAAACTTCACAACGGATTATGATGTAGTAATATAATATACTTACTAGGAATAGAGAGCCCTCTAGTGTTTTTTTTTAATGCAAATCAAATTAAAGCGCTCTCTGGAAATCTGAACTAAAATCAATAAATACACTAATAAATACCTACGTATTCATGTTATTGCCTAAAATAACAATAATAAACGTTAGAAGTTAAAATCATAGACAGAAAGTTGTTTGCATTGAATGTTATTTTGCATTTTTGTAACATTTATGTTTGTTGAATTAATTTTGCCCGACATTTTGATTGTTACCATCATATTGTATTTTCCCGTCTAACATTCTATTGACAGAACGACACAAACTATATGTTATCACATTTAAATATACCGTAGCACTCT
This sequence comes from Macaria liturata, assembly GCA_964023185.1. Taxonomy (NCBI): domain Eukaryota; kingdom Metazoa; phylum Arthropoda; class Insecta; order Lepidoptera; family Geometridae; genus Macaria; species Macaria liturata. Next base: position 16,404,002 of record OZ026808.1, on the reverse strand, counting down.
AATTGCTTGTATCAATATGAAAAAAAAAATACAAAATAAATAAAAATGCAAATTAGAATCTTTTCAAAAAACTACAACAAAAAATAGCAAAACGCCTACCAGAAGACTATGAGCAACAAATAGTAACTATTTATAACTTAATATATACGTAGAATACCTAACAGTTTGTAACTTAATTTTTTCGCATGAATTTTTCACATAAATGTTTATAGAATATCGTTTTTTGTCTGTGTTTGTTTCTGTTTGTTTCTAACAAATATATTTTTCCAGGGATATTGGCGCCAGCACTCAGAATCTTGCCGAGCAAGAAGATGGATCACTGCGCTTCACTTTGTTGGCTTATGTAAGTTTTTTTATTTCATATGGTTTAACAAAATTAAATAAATTAGTAGGAATTACGCGTAGGAGAGGAGGCCTGTACTCAGCAGTGGGTAGATACTGTTTGAAATGATGATGATGACGATACTCGATTTTAGGAATAAGCACGCCTGATGTTTATCATCACGATAGTTCTCAGATTCAATGATAGATACAAGATAGTTTCTGAAACAAAGCGTTATGATAAAGACAATTTCAATTTCCATCGCTAAAAACATTGAAATCAAAACTAATTGAAGCATAAACGTACAAAAAAATATTTTTCCATTGACAAGGAGCTCCGTTATATATTAAAAGGAAAGTCATTTTAAAAAAAGATAGCTAATGTCACACGGGTCGTGGGAGGAGGTTACCACACCCCCTGCTTTGTAAATAAAATCTCTAGCTGCATACAAGTTCAATAATATATGTTACTCAACCAACTCACTCGACATAAAACCCCTTGGCTATTTGTAAATACACATATTTGTGCGGGAACTACCCTTTGCTGCTTTTCTGATAAATACAAGTTTATTTTCACCGGAAAATAATTTCAGGCGCTATTTTCGCTCAAACTACAGTTTAAATGGAATACCGCTATGAGATAAGTTTCAGTTAAATACCGCTATAAAACGTTCTGATGTCAAAGCTTTTATTAAATATGTGCTGGATACAGTCTTTTGGTATAATATGATGAACTGCCTGAGTTGCTTTGTCCGCCGATCAAACATTTACCCTCTTAACTGTTTATTATCCGACAAGACAGCGATGAGCAGTTTACTTTACAAGTAACACGACTTAACCTAGTAATAGAAGTAGCTTAACCTAAACAAACTTACCTTACTTATATTTGCTTAATATCTGTAACAACAATTATGCGATACAAACATTCATTGACAAAACATTTTACTTACTATTGTGACCAATATTTGTTTTAATTTTCTTTAAAAACTTAAGATACCAGTAACATAAGTACGTACATGCATCTTAAACAGACCGGTTTAGTTTAAAAAAATCAAATATCATGTAACGCCTACAGAAAAAAGTGAGCATATAAAGAAGACAAAGTAAATTATCTATATTACTCAAGGCGTTCATGTTCCTTCACATTGTTTAAATCAATTGAATCAAAGTTTGAAACACACTGATGGATACCGAAATGAGCGTGTGAAATCAGTACAATTCAGGCATTATGGGCCTTATTACAAAACGTGGTTTAAATATAAGTCTAGACTAAGTCCGTTTTAGTTGTTCGAAAATTGTTTGTCTAGTGTCATAATTATCAAACTGTCAAAATGTACCAATGTTAAATCAAAGTTCCAATTTTTTGTTGACATTTTGATTGCTTTTATGTGATGTCTGAACATAAAGAGAGGGATGAAATAAAAAATCGTTGTGTCTGAACAACACGAACCCACTTTTTATTTAAAGTCCTGGACTAATATTTAAACCGCGTCTTGTAATAAGACGGTATATGTTTATGACGGTATTTTTTTATCCATATATTCGTATCCAAACAGAACTGCTAAAGTGTGAACGCGTCAAAACACCGATCAAGTCACACGTTAATTTAAATTATATGGGAAGACCTATAGATTAGATATGTACAGACGCGACATGTACGAAATGAAAATAATTTGCACCGAACTGAAAATCTTTCTGCAAGCCTGAAATCACAAATCACACTGAAATAGAAATACATTTCAGCAGATATCTCGGTTCCGAGTAATTTGGCTACATTACATGCCCGTGCAAAATGAAGCTTCACTAACCAATGGTGAATTTACCAGCGGATAGAATAGATTTATTGTTTAACAACGAGCCTGGGCTTAGTATTGAAGCCTCCTATACTCGTACGTGTATACACACACAGGGTTACAACGTATATCAATAAACATCTCAAAATACTCGTATATTTGTCTGAACATTCGTGAAAACCATCGATCAGCTCGTCTTGATGCAAAATGTATGCATGTACCTATGTATGATAACTGTTTATCAACTTGTAAAACGTAAAAAAAAAAAAAACAACCGTTTTTATTGGTCGAAATAATATTAGTTCTTTGTTCAAAAATTTACTGGAAATTCTGGATATTGTTATAACAAAACGAAAATCTTGCAGATTTTGTATTTAATTGCTATAAAATCAATGGACATTTACCATGTGTATTTTGACATATTTAGTAAACTTCATTGTTTTCAGCACAATGCGATGATGTACGAATCTGTTTAATGTAATTACCGGGAACATTTTATGGATATCCTGGATGGTTTATTACCTGTGTTACATATGAACACGGCTTGATGAGCATTCTGAATGAATACCACGAAATTCAGTACAAACCTACACTGAATGAATACCATGAAATTCAGTACAAACCTACACTGAATGAATACCATGAAATTCAGTACAAACCTACACTGAATGAATACCATGAAATTCAGTGCAAACCTACACTTTGCTAACACATTAAATATCCAATAAGGCCGTATTTCTGTTTCATCAACTAAATCGCTTTATTGATGAAAACCGATTTCCAATGAAGTGCGGACGGGTATTTACTAGTACGAGTATATACATATACATTTATACCCGTCTGCACTTCATTGGATTAAAAATATGAATTTCATTCGTAAATCTGCTACCTACTTCAGTCATAAGTACTTAAAAGTATTTTTTTGATTATTTTCTTCTCTCTCTTGAGTCGTATTCCCCATGACTGAGGGTCGTGACTCCCCCGCAGAATTAATCCGCTAGGGGAGTTTTCTTGGGCAGATACATCGTGGTGGGCGCCCAGGTCCTTCCACGGAAGACACATGTCCTCGGATATTATGGTCCTCAAACATGTCGGTTTCCTCACGATGTTTTCCTTCACCGTTAAGCGAGTGCAAATCCACACATAACTTGAAAATACAAGTCATTGGTGTAGGGCCGGATTCGAACCCGGGTGCGTCTGAATGAAAAGCACACACTGGAACCGCTACGCCACACTCGCTTATTTTTTTTTTATTATTATTATTATTATTTTGATTATTTTCTTAAAGTTATCATATAAGACATCTAAAAAAAACTAAAAATTTCAGTAATTTATTAAATGAAACAAACTAGCCTAAAAAGTAGCCAACACTTACGTCAAAAATATCTTTATTTACAATAAAAATACACAAAAACAAGGGAAGAAAAAACTAAACATACTACTTCTAATTACACCATAAAAAGGGCACTTAAAAAGCCTAAAGATAGCCTAAGTCAAAAATACATTTATATTCGACAAAATTAGCCGGTGTTAAATTAGATAGATAAATGAGCCTTACGAGACCTTTAGTACAGTAATGAAAACTACATTTTCCTGAAACAAAACCTGTTATGTTAACAAACACGTCACTTTAATTCCAGAACTATGGATTTATCCAAGAACACTGCTTTTTATAAGTCAATCTCTTCTCAAGGCTCTACTGCTTTGCATAGATTGTAGTCTGCGCTCCAGACGAGGACATTGTTGGTGGATGTCCAGACGCCGCAGTTCTTGGCTGTATAATTATCGGGCGAGCTCGACTTACGATACACAAGGACCTATTTAGTCAAACGGAAAAATATCACAACAACTTTCTCGAAGTCTCCCCCTTCAACTCAACGACTTTAGACCTCGAGACATCCAACTATCCGTTTTACATAACCGTCTTAAAGACCAGCTGACTCGTGGATGCGGAAATCTTGTTTGTGCTGCGTGGCCTTATAATCTATCAGCCAGAATGTAGGGTCTATTGAATAAGGTGTCGCTGCGCGGCCCTTATGTATTCAGCCATCAATAGAAGATGGAATGCAATATGCAGGATAAAACGCCTTTGATATTTTACTTTGTAGTCGTGTTACATCTGCTCGATAGATATCTAAGTTATTATTCTTCGAAGAGTGGGCGGCGAATACCTTTATTTCAAAGAGAGCCAATTAGCTACTTCTTTTTACTTCAGTCGTACCTACTAAGTAAATAAATTTAAAATGTTTGCTTGTGACAAAAGAAATCGATAAACATTGACCTTGTCTAAAAACAGAGTCTGGTATTTTCACAGTTGAATCGCAGATATCCAAAGGTACCAACTATTATCTCTCCTTTCATCCTATTTAACGAATGAGTACAGATTTTCCAACTGTTACTGTGTTAAAATTCTTCGACAAATGTGTTTACGTGTCAAATATTGGCTTGTGTATAACTATCATATTATTCCCTCTAATTAGCAAAAATTTCGCACACCTCCGGTTACCTTATTACTCATACCATGAGTACTTGTTCAAATATTTTATTTACCCTCCATTTTGCAGAAAGACAACAAGCCGACGCCCGAGTACGAAGTGTACCGAGGTCTCGAGGACTCCAGCCGGCTCGGCGATATCCGTCTGTTCGACGACCTGCCTCACTTCCTGTACTGGGTGGACGCGGCAGAAGACGACCCTGGCCTCTGCAACATGATCAATGGAACTGATTCTGGGATCTTCGCGCCATTCGTCGACAAAGAGAAGCCGTTGTTTGCCATCAACACGGATATTTGCCGGTAAGTCTGTATAAAATAACATACTTTTACAACAATAATGAAGAAAAAGTTAAAGGGAAAATAAACTAAACATACAGCTTCTAACTACCACAAAGTAAAACATCTATTGAATTATTTTAGAAAAGCCTAGATTTATTTATCGTATGGCATTTTTATTTCTTTACATTATAGATTTAAGTTTTTTAAGTACCTAGATGCGCAATTGCAAATGCGTAATTTTTTTAATAATAGTTACATAATTTCTCCGTATGTCCGTTGTGTCTACTTGGTTAGAGGACAATCGAAAACCTCGTGCTGGGCAGTCTGCTCAGGAGCTCCACGCCAGCAAGCTGGCGATTTATACCGATCCCAATCTAGCCTGAAGATAGTCTAAGTGCACTGCAGCAGAAGGCAGCGTGTCCAACAGTACAAAGTACTGGCCGCATTATCACGCTGGATGCTGATAATCCACCAAATCAAATTAAAAAGTACAAAGTTGAATCTCTTGGTAGAAAAACCTACTAAGGAATAATCACATTATATTAATTTTAGATCATTAAAAGCTCTGGTTTCTTATAAAACAATTAGTGTGATCCCCTCATGTAATCAGTTTATATGAGTTGTTATTTGTGGATTTAGCACGTTAATTGAATGAATGACACTTGTATTTCAAGAAGTGTAATTAAACAAAAAAATGATCACTGTGTGCTGCATTTTAATACAAATAATTGTTCACATATCCGTGGAATATGGAAATCAACTCTGCCCACATATTATTTTAGAGAGCAGGGTATGTCAAATACCAATAAAATCCAAGTCAAGTTGGCTATTTATAGAACTTTTCAATCTAAAGGGTCATATTTTCCTGAATTACATTTATAACTTTGGAGCTACCATGGTACGCTTTTTCTTTTTAACCTCCAGTAAAAACTGTTTAACTTACAAGTTTTACGCGACTTAAAGACTCTAGAGGTACATGTATATTCTAATAACACATAGGTACACAATTATTTCTATTGCCTGTTAGTGCAGCATCTCCCAATTAAGAACTTTTTACTCTGAATTTTTTTTAACAAAGTTTGTATACAAACAAGCTGAGTTACTGCATGTGCGATGCACACGATGGGGGGCGCTTGGGCCCGGGGGGTGGGGGCGGGGGGCGAGGGGGTCAGGGGGCACCCTCCACCCCGTGAGCCACCCCCGCTGAGCCCGGACAGAGCTCTATTTACATCCAACAGATAAATACCATGATTATCAGGCCTAAAACACTGCACTCGAATGAAATGCAACTATGCGCTTCCGAAATGCAACAAGCCTACATTAGGCTTAAATCACTTTTCAAAATGTTGTATTTTCAAATATTTATACAGTGTGTCGGTAACACACAAATTGACAAAAAAAGAGTCCTAAATTTTCATTAGACGTAAAAGTTGAATTATAAAACTAAGTTAACCTTTGGTCACAGACAACTATACTAGGCCTAACATATATGTATTACTTTCGTACAGGTAAACAAATAAATCACCAAAATCTGTAAGTACTTAAATCAATTCATACAAATTACTAAATTGGAACCTGACCTACATGTAAAAAAGATCAACCGTACTTCATTTTTTTATTATAAAAATTAAAAAAATCTGTAAAAGGGTTCTTTAAATTTAATTAATTCAAAGAAAATTCATCAACAGAGTCTAATGAGAGCATGCCTTTGCATCGCTAGTTTTCTGGCTTATTGCTTGATGATACAACATGAATAGATCCATAACTAGATTTGATTGTTGCTAGTTTAGTTACTCTCAGCAGGAAACTGTGGCGTATCGACAAATCAACAATATTATAATATTCATTTTCCCAGAGTTATAATTACTAATATAATAAATATAGATGTGTATCATGTTATACAAACACAAATACAGAAAATTATTTTGGCTTTACGTATTTTTGTGTCAATATGATATTCGTATCTGTGTGATATGATTATGAAAGTGTAATTTTAAATTGATTAGATATCTACTTGCTGTGTTCACTGAACAACACATTAAAACTAGTTTACAAAACCAAGTAGATCCCTGTGTTTTAACAAAAAGTAAGTTTGTATAAGGCGAGTTCTGGTGCCAAAGTTTTCTATCAACTTAGAGAACCTCTGATATTGCTAAATTATGATATTTGGATACGGATATCGCAGTACTGTCACAGAATACAGAAACAGTGAGCCACAGGCGCTCCAATATAATACGCTTTTACAAAAATAAACTTTCAGAAGACTTGATAACCTCCTTTTTTGAAGTCGGTTAATAAATAAGTAACACAACTTATAAAAAAGTGACAGATTTAGATGTGTTTTTTAACAGATATAGTGGATTTTTATGTACATGTCATGCATATGGTGACCGAGCCTTGCCGGACCGGGTCGCTAGTACAAAATGAATTTTCAATACATGAGCAAAGCCGCCGACAGCCACTAGTCAACAATAATCGTATCATGATTGAGTTTTATGCGAGAATGTAGGTCGGACAAACAGTCGACGAAGTAACAAAGATACACAACCAAGTACGCTCCCGTATGGAGGAGGACCTGTTGCTACATTTCAGTCTGGAAGATGTTCATTGAAACTTTCTTACCACTAGTGTTTATCGGTTGTGTATATTTGTATGGCCAGTGTTAGCAATATACACATTAGTGAAAGGGTGGTGAACTCTGACATGGGGTTTTCAAGGCACCTTCAGAGCTGCTGAATGCTGGGCAAAGACGAACAGCTCAGAAAAAAAGATCTTACGTACGTCGAGTACATATCGTATTAACGTGACGGGAACTCCACACAGAATAAGACCGCAGGTATACAATTACTGCCATCCGACTGATATCACTTATGCTATAAGTTATAACATATTTAAAACCAAACTGAAGAAGTGGCTCGTTCAACATTTTTTTTATACTATTGACGACTTTTCCTACCGAAATTAATACCTAGGAATTGTGTGAAATAATTGTTTAAGTGATATTTAAATGAATGACATGTACCTAATTGTAAAAGATTACCAATAAATTGTTTTAACAAGCATGATCTAGAATCTTTAAATAAAATAGGGATACCTATTTCACATTAATTCGTGTTTATCAGTGTCTGATAGTTGGTGAATACAGAATTATTTACTGTCAACCTGTAGATATAAGAGGCATAAGGATTAATGTACCTACTCGATAGATCAACGACATTAAATAGAAAAGTCATTGACATGAGAGTGGTCGAGTGCTCCGTATAAAATAGCCATTATATCGAAATGTTTAACCATAAATATAATTTACTGAAATCATTAATCACCACACACTTATTGAGTCAAGTTTAGGCTTCGACTGCGAGTGCTGTAACTGTGAAGTGTACATAGATACAATAACCTAGAGGCTCTTATTCATTTACTAGTGGCGCCCTACTGGGTTAATTTTAATCCAGGGTCTAATCAATCTACGTACCAAATAAACCAGCCGTTTAAACGTCACTCGCTAAGTTCTACCTTAAGGCCACGAAACTTCACCCGAAAACGCTTTGCGCTTGGAAAAATGCTTACAGTTGCTTTTTCGCATGTAATTCCACGCCGTATTAACATGAAAGCACGGGCGAGCATCGCGCGCATAGCTCCGGCCGACGAGTCTTGTCCACACGCAAACAATTTTGCACAATTAACGACGAAATAAATTCGTATAAAATCCAGCAATTCAGAATATTCTCATTATGGTTCTATACTCCTCTAAATAATAGCAGCAACCTTTTAGATAGAATAAAATGGGTTCAAATTTCTGTACTACTTTTGGAAAAATAGGTGAAAAATATTTCAAAACAACTAATTTCAAAAAATAAAACTATCGAGCGAAATATACGTAATCGTGTTTTGGCGTCTTATTTTGTCTTAACACTGAATTAAAATAATATAAACCAAAATAAATTTAGCTCTATCTTATATATACTTCTATTTTATATGATTTTTATAAAATGTCGATTTAACATATCACCCCGTCTTAATTACTATAATGTGTGATCTCTATCATCCATCGCATCTTTTAGCCGATCAGTTGAAATGAACCGGGATAGTAGGAACATGTATCCGGGTCTCCTGAAGCGACCCCCGCGCAAGCTTTTCTGCTGACGAAGGTCACGCATACGCGTGGAAAGCCATTTCGAGGAGATATCAGTTTCAACTAAAGCAAAAGACACAATCATGTAAATTATACAATAAGGTTGCTCAAATAAAAATTTACTTTATATTACTTTATATCTTCGGAATATTTTTTTAATCAGATAAAGGCATATTCACGATGTGAAAAGTGTATTTCACTTGAAAGATTACAATGAAAAATAAATAAATAAAAACTACCCCTTTCTTTCAATAAGTAACTTAGGCCACGAACTTATCAGCCGGCCCTCGTATCTGATCCTGGACAGAATTACATGTTGTGGATTTATATGAAACATAATAATTCATACATATATAGTATTCTACCTGTAATGGGTCGTCTATTGCATGGTTTACTCGTAGTATCGTTGGATTTACACTACACAATGTATTGGTGAATCATACTGGCAACACAATCATTAATTTTAAATGTTTTCCGAACCACACTCAACCCGGAATATGCAATAGCTGTGTTTGAAGTTGATAAAAACGTTTGAAAATATGCGAATGTATTAAATATGGTAATTATTTATATACATGTTCTTTAGGTACAAGTGGATAACCGCGGCCGCGGAGCAAAGTTTCGGGATGGCAAGTAGTTTTAAGTTACTTACATTGTTTTTTCTTGAAACCAAATTGTACTAAGTATATTATATTTTGACGATATTTCTTAAGAAACTACAAAACCAATAAATATGTGGCGGTGATTATTTATCAGACATCAAACTCTTTGTTAAAAGGCATACTTCCCTATAGTTAGAGTTACAAAATCCATCTTTCTATTTAATTTATTATTAATTATTTATAACGAATTATTATTAAGTCAGACATAAAAAATTGCTTTGTTACAGTTCGCATGAAAATACATTAGTTCCAAGTACTGCAACTCAATATGAAATCTAGCTAAGCTCGTTCGTATATAACTTTCCTCATTTCTCAAGAGGTCTGGGCGACCCGCGACCTAACAGAAGGTAATCACGCTTCAATCGGCTTGGGATTATTACATAAATATTGCTTGTAAAGGTTGCTATAGCCTGCAATATTCTACAAATAAATATCTTCTATTAACTTTAATTTCTATTCAATACGTTCAATTGCACTCTATTCGTTTATTCTTTTTTTATCATGCCTAACAATGATGCATATAAAGCTACTAAAATTAAAGATATTATTAAATTTATATCTTTTTTATTCTTCATTCTCTTCATTACCTACTTTATTGCGAAGTCGATTCAGTACGGATCTCGCAACCGATTTATGGTATAACGTGTAGTTCCGTATTTACCCCTCTTCTTAGAAATATGAGATTATTCCTATCAGCACATCGGGGACCGGATTTTTATTTTCCGGAATAGAATGAAACTTTACTTGTGTTGAGTCTGATCGTTTGTACGTATAATAAGTATGTATTTACAAAATAATAATATATAAGTATTATATCCGTTATCTAGTACCCACGACACAAGCGTTTGCTTAGTGTGGGGCTAGATGTCGCTGTGTGTAATGTCCCGGTTTATTTATTTATTATTTATTTCCAGGTCCGTGGAGCTCCGCTACCAGTACGAGACGGTCGCCGACGGCATCCCCGTGCTGCGCTACTCCTCCAACGAGTGGTTCATGGACAACCACCAGGGCTGCTTCTGTCTCAACGTCACGGAGGGAGTCACTCGAGAAGACGGCTGCCTGCTCACTGGCGCCCTGGAGCTCTACACCTGCGTCGGTAAGTGATCATCATCGTAAATGAAACTCTAGAGATGTATATAGTGTTCTTCCGATGCAATTGCTCCTTAACCGGCTACAAAAAACAAACTTAGTAATATTTAGGTGTGTCCCTCCGCATATACAACTGCCACACCTCTCCTCGTGGCCTTTGTGGCTTTTATGATCTTACTAACTCCGCACTCTGTGTCTCCCAAGTTTTTTTGTTTTCCTTCGGCAAGATATTCTTGGCAATCATCATCATCATCAGCCCGCTCCGGTCCTGTGCAGATTAAATCCAAGTGCTAATAATTAATTATAGCTCATAATTAGGATGGAACTAGTTAGGTTATTTAAAAAAAAATGTTAAAGCACATTTTGGTTAAAACGTTGCTATAAGATTAATTACGAAAACTATTTAAAACATTTTCTAAACGAGCAGAGGGTGACGTTGGTTACTTTTAATCCTTTTCATTTGTTTTTGCTTTTAGTAGTAAGTTTATATTTTCCACTCTGTCGTCCCCTGAGATATTTTCATAAAGGACTAAAAATACAGGACACTCATTGTTGATCTATCGGAAATAAAATTCAAGAAAGGAAATCAAGTCTGTTTTCACCGGCTGTCTGTCTGCTCACTAGTCAGTATCAATTATTTTGCGTCAGAAAAAAGAACTTACAATTTTTGGGGTTCTATAAAACCTAACTTTAAGTTTAGGTGAATATGACCGGATTTCGTATAGCACCCGTGTGACATGCGTACGTAAATGCATCATGAAGGTACGTTTATTATTGAAAAATGCAAACGCCAATAACTCAATTGAGTGAGATATACGCGAGCTCAAGATTACCTAAGTCGATGCCTACCTTTGAAGCACCATTCTTATTACAACTTTTTAGATTAGTGTTAGCCAGCCATAAATCTTAGGATGACGTGTCCCTCTATAAAGTTTTAAATTATCTACTTAAATACCTATTAAAAGAAAATATAAAGAAAATTACTTATAAAAAAAAGTAACTAAACTTTATTGACAACAACAAACAAGATATACTCATATTTTGAATAAAGTTAATATAAGTATGTACACCGTAAACAGGTACCTATAGTAATTGTGGATATTTGAAATTGTACTATGAAATAGGACTTAGGACTATACAATAGTTGGTGAACCCTGGACATCAAACTAGGTCAGCACCTGTGTGATGATTTGATATCCAGTTATTCCTTATTTAGATAACAGCAAAACTAGTAGTAAAAGTGACGTGAAAATTTTAGTGTTTTACAATGAGCAAACTTTTTTTTTGTTGTGGGCTTAAGATTATTAGTCTCTTGTTTATTATTTCTATGTTTCAAAGGTTTGTGTTTGTTAACAAGTTTGCTTTTGCTCATTAACAGACTTATAGATGGCACATCATACGGTTCAATAATTTTACTAGAGCCCAGAGAATTTGATAGTACCTACCAATGTTAACGAAATCTGTAGAGATAATATATTGGAAAATGTACACCGACTTACTACGGCAACCACATATGTATGTATTTGCAGCGTTAATGATAACAAATATAAATTCTAATATAAGTTTACATACATAAATCTATATAATTATAACCTTTCAAACATCGAGCTAGGATTATAAAATATAAAAACATAAAAAGCGATTCGATACGAAACGTATTTTCTCATGACTGAGGGTTGTGACTCCGTAAAATTAATTCGTTAGGGGAGTTCTCTTGGGCAGATAAATCGCGGTGGGCGCCCAGGTCCTTCCTCAAAGCACATTTATTGTTTTGGCTTAATTTTATGTAAATAAATATAATATGAAATTGAATTGATATTTATTTATTTATTTATTTATTTATAATGGTACACAAAACAGAATGTGTTCACAAATAAGCTAAGTATACTTTCAAAACTGGTTTTGATCCAGAACAAATTCCTAAAATAAGTGTACACAGCTTGAACAACATAAATGCGATTAATTATTTCAAAAACCTGAGTTAGATAGATTAGATATTGATTATGACGTAAAAAAAAACACTTTAATAGGTAATGCATTAGTCAACAGTAACCCAAAACCAAACAGGAATTAACAACAAAAACACAGTAATCGTTTAAAACAATCTCAGTTTAGTTTTTCTGCTTAAATCTGTATTAACACATCACGTAAACAAACTGCCACATAAATCGATATGTTAGTCTCATAAATTGAAACTTTCCGCTGTAACGTATAAAGTAGTTGTCTGTACATATTTGTCACTGAGGGCGTTAGTTCGTCGAACCAATAACAACGCATTTTGCACCCGGACTTGTTGCTCGGTAACGACTGTAGGTACCTACTATGAATAAACATCGCTGCGAGCTCTCAGAGGGATCGGAGAATTCACGTCTAAAGTATAGTATATACAGTCTACGTAAATCCTCCCCTTTCCGACTAAATGCAACTATCGCAGCGTAGGGCGATCGTGCCTCAGACAATTCTGGGATCGACTTTTTATGGACGGGTTGGCACTTGACCATAATAATTCTATTTACCTATTACCGGTTTGTTTGACGCAATGATGTAAATCGTATCCTTCAGGCTTCTACCTTTGATTCAATTCCCGCATTCATTTAATTACAACTATGTAGGTATTATATAATAATATTATATAATATTTTACATACATATATTTAACAATATATGTATGTAAAACATTCTATAAAATAACAAATATCATAAAAGTTAAAACTAGTAGTGCCGCCGGCAGCGGGGCAAGGCCCAAGGTACCGGTGGTAGAGGCTGCAAAGGCAGGAACCTTCTGTATCTGGCCCTTGAATTCTCGTTAAGGCGAGGCATTTTCGCGCGAACTACGATTTTAGGAGGTGAGGTGTGGGGGGCCGCCCGCGCGTCTCACTCCGCGCGCTGTCTATTTCTCGTAACGTTAGCACTACGCCACAGTATAAATATTTCAGCTGTTTTACTATGATCAACTTCTATTAATGTAAAATGTTATTTTTGTCAGTTTTAAATAAGCTAAGTAATAATTTTATTACTTTATATCTATAAATATAAAACAAAGTCGTGTTTGTTTGGTTTTTCGAACACTATAACTCGAGAACGGCTGGACCGATTTTCTTGGTTTTTGGTTTGTTGTATTTGTCTCCGTCCAGAGTGGTAGGGTAGTGGTTGGGTAGGTAGTGTAGTGGTAGGGTAGTGGAGGGTAGGTTAGTGGAGGGTAGGGTAGTGGAGGGTAGTGGTAGGGTAGTGGTAGGATAGTGGTAGTGTAGTGGTAGGGTAGTGGAGGGTAGGTTAGTGGAGGGTAGGGTAGTGGAGGGTAGTGGTAGGATAGTGGTAGGGTAGTTGTAGGGTAGGTTGTGGTAGTGTAGTTTTAGGGTAGTGGTAGAGTGGTAGGGTTGAGGTAGGGAGGGATCGAGCAGGGCTAGGGAACTACGCAAACGAAGTTGCGATGGGCAGCTAGTACTAAGATATACTATTTACAAAATAATGTATTTTTATTTAGGTATTATGTGTATTTTATCACCATCAAAATTTTAGGTGGAACTCATCCTTTAAATTGGTATGGTCTAGAAAAACGCTCAAGTTAGTTGAATATTTATGGAAGAAAAATGCTGTAAATAATGAGAATGTCATTTTTAATTAATTTTTTAACTGAATTATCACTACGTCACTAAATTTATATTTAGTCAAAATTCGTCAAAATTTAAATATCTAGGTTGAAGCTCACAAGGCTCCATTCCCGCTTCATTTTCTTCAATCGTGGATTCGACTTGCATCGGGTGTGTTGGTGTTATTTTGGATTCTATTGCCTTTTTTGGCAAATTGGTGGAAACATTTTCATTTAAGTCTTCTAATGTTACATCTCTTAGGGCCATGCCACGGATTTGTCTTGGATCAATAATTTCTGGTAATAAGCATTTCAAGTAAAAGTTTACAATTTTCTTTTACATGATCCACTTACCCATCTGTCGTTGAAGTATTGAAATTCACAGGTTGCAATTCTACTAATGGACTGGTAGTATTAGATACTCGTGACTGCTTTTTCGACCTAAATTAAATAATAAATTAATTATAGGGTACTCGTACATAGGTGCATACTTTTGGTCATACTGATATAATTTAGTCTGTGGCAAGTAATGACGAAAATTTACGAAATCAACTAAAATCATAGAAAATTTTCATATACCTGAGGAGAAACATAAAAAATAAAAAGATTGGGCCACTTTTAGAAATATTGTTGCGTGCTTAGTAATTTTACTTTAAAAAAGGAGTAAACTTCATAATTTTACTATAAAAGGGAGTAATTTACATACCGTTTCTTATAGTTCTCTTTCCCTGTCCTTCTTTTAGATATTAACACTGATTTCTTCCTAACTTTATTTTATTATTAGCCATTTTCAATTATTACACTGTGGCAAGAATGTAAGAACGGGCGGAGAAAATTTGGCACAGGTCTAACGTTGGCAAGCGCCCGATTGCGACTGACGGGGTAGCGGGCGGCGCGGCGTCTTGTCAAACTGCTGGGAAATATTCAAGTTTTGGGATTAATAATTAACTCAAAAATATAGGACTTTAGTTGAAACCCAAATTTTAGCAGGTTCTCTGTACTATTTAAAGAGAAACATTTCTATATAAAAATGATGTGTAAAGTCAGAAATTTTATTAATAAGATATTCGATTTAGACTTTTACATTAAGCTGTCTTTGGAATTTTTTATGATCGAGTAAAGTATACCCTATCGTGTAACAAATTAGCACATTCCTCAGACAATATCCTTAAGTATATCGTATATTATTTGCAAGACCGATATTTAGGAGGAAATACCTAAAAAATTTGATATAGTAAAACGTTTTTCTCCGCTTCTTCACTGGTGACTCGCCTTGGGTTTTTAATGAGAGAATTCTATTTTCCTATTATAACTTTAAGTATAGTTTGCCACTACTGCATGCTTTGTATCTCTCTTTAGCTTCCAATTACTTTTTCCAATGATATCGGTTTCTGGGAAAACTCTCAAAAAGGACCATTGTAGGCCACTCTCAACTGAAACGAACATACAATATTATAAAGGAGAAAGTTTGTGAGTGGGCGCGTTTTTCACTTCTTCACTCATAATGTTGAAACCATTTGAATGAAATTTGTCATGGTGATATGAAATCCTTGATTCTATAGGTACTACTTAAATAATGTAATACTGATACTGATACATAGGTATGTTTCTTATAATACCGGATTAATTTTAGTTGTACTGTAGGCGTCACAAATTATGATATAGGATCAGTATAATATAACGATATTGTATAAATTATAATATATTATTATGTTTTCACTAACCACAAGAAATTTATCAATTATTTGGCTTCGGTTTTCCACATTTTCGGTTTTCAATTCCAGTTTAATAGGTACTTGTGTGTGTTTTTATTTTTATTTTTCTATTTTTTTTTTTATTTTTTTTTTACGTGGCATAGGTTTACGTTTGACTACAGCCTGCCTGATGTTAAGCATTGCTGCAGCCTAGGGTGTAACACGTTTACCTAGAAGATACCTATTAACTCTAGATTTGAAAACCCCTGGATTGTAGTTCGCAGGAAACACAGCTTCTGGTAAAGTGTTCCAAAGCTTTGCCGTCCGTACAATAAACGTTGAAGCAAAGCGCTGTGTTCGATACTTCGGCACTTCCACCATAAAACGGTGTCTACCTGCGGACTTTCTGCTTGTTCGGTTATAGAAGGGAGCTGAGGGAATCAGTTCATGTAGCTTCTCTGCACACTCTCCGAAATGAATTCGATAAAAGACCGACAGACTGGCCACCTTGCGGCGATGTTCCAAACTTTGGAGTTTTGCCTTCTTAATGGTGGTTTTACCTACTAACCTCTTAGCTCGCGTCTCAATCGAATCCAACGCCTCTAGCTGGTATTTTGCTGATCCATCCCAAAGATGCGAGCAGTACTCCATGCACGACCGAACTTGTGCTTTATACAAGGTAAGCAACTGTTCCGGATGGAAGTACCGACGCACCTTTGAGAGGATACCAAGCTTTTTGGCAGCCAATTAAGTCTTTGACTCAATATAGGACCCAAAATTTAACGACGAGGTAAGGGAGACTCCAAGTAGGTCCAGTTGGTCTGTGATTGGAATCGAAACATTCCGGAAAGTAGGGGCCAGGTGAAACGGCCTCTTTTTGGCGGAGAAAAGACACGCCTGCGTCTTAGTGGCATTGAATCTGACCAGGTTGGCATCGCCCCAAACGGAGACTGCCTGAAGAGAAACATTCATGCGTTATCTTTCTATCTTGTCATATCTAGATCATATTATTATAAATAATAATGAAATTTGCCTGGTATCTGTTATAACATCAATGCTACTCGGAAAATCCCGCCGACTTCGAGGAAATTATGCAGTCTGTCTAATTCTGATTATTGTATTGACTTTCGACAACGTATGTATGTATGTACATATCTGTATGTCCGTCTGTGGTATCGTAGCTCCTAAATGGATTGGTTGATTTTAATTTAATCTATTTTTTGTGATTCTAGGCTATATTTCATCAAATAAGGTACCGGAAGTTACCAGCTCTATTCGTACAGGCTGGACATTGACAAACCAACCGCGTAGTTATAACTTTTGTTATTCTTTTTCTTCTTATCGAATGAGAGTGGCGAACTCTGGTGTCGAAAGTTTATCAAGCCGCCCTAAGGGCCTCTGACATGGCTTCACAACTTTTATTGTATGACTTTCAAAATTCGCAAAAATTTCGTCAGGGAGCGTCCAATTTTTATAACGTACAGGAGATTGTTTATCCTCGATTATGGAACGTGATTGGTGTGGATGGTGAAAGTCACCCTTACCTGGTTTAGCGTCAGTGAGCAGTGAGCTAGAGGGGGCTGTGGCTCAGAGCCTCACATTAGTGTGATTACAGTGTTTATGCGTGGCTGCCTTGAATCCGAGCCACGGTCCGATGACTTGCGGCAAAGGGACAAAGTAAATAGAACAAAGGAGCCGCCGCCCGATCTGGTGCCGGGCGGGAGTCAACTTAGGCAGCCCTTCAATCATTAGCATCAGACCTAGCTGGCAACTATTTTCTACAATTATAACCATTTAGCTAAAACCTCAAAGCCTTAATTAATTATATTACTCTTTACTCATCTTTACAGAATCACGGCGGGTCTTACACCCGGTGTTTTAAGGCATCAGTGAGGCCTTAGCCAACACTGCAAGGCCTTTTACAATACACTACTTAAAATTACGTACAAAAATTACAGAGAGTGGATAGAAGGGTATAAAAATATATGATATTATTTGTCATTAATAAATAAATAAATAAATACTTAGGGACTTTGCACATCATTATTATTTGTATCTGTAATGATCCAACATTTTAGATTTTAAATCATTTTCTAGGTTGGTGTGTTTATTGGAAGTACTTTTAGAGCCGAAACAAAGAAGTTGTTGCCCTCTCAATCTAAACAAAAGCTATTTTAAATACCAATGTCATATTGTAATGCAAATAATAAGAAATAGAAATCAACATGTCTTTATGTATCATAAATGCTATTGTTCGCATTATAATTTAACAAAAGTTATCGTCTAGATCGATGATGCTGAATGCTAACTCAGAATAACATACACGATACCAAAACAGTTCAAAAGAATCAAAATATTGGTAATCATTTAAATGGCCACAATTTCAGAGGAAAAATTCAACATGAGGAAAAGTTCCAAATAAGAATGCGTATGGAAATCACACATGTGCGTCACGGGCATATCGTTATATCTACAAAAACTCTCAGAATCGTCAGCAAGCAAAGCAGCCAACGCGTGTAAACATAACTTCATTTTAAAAACAATATTAGGCAGGCCAAATCCCTTCCCATTTCTCAGAACTTGTTTCATAATATAACTATAATAAGTATATTTATTTACAATAATAAAATATAAAAACAAGGGAAGAAAAACTAAACATCAACAACTTCTAACTACTACAAAAAAGGGGCACTTGGAAAATCTTTAGAAAAGCCTAAAGATAAATCTAAGTACTCCAGCCCACTGCTAGAGGGCAGCGTGCCTAGCATACTGGCTGCATTACCACGTTGGAAGAAAAAGGCCAGCATTTTGGTCATGCGTCTACTAGTTTGTGGACTTAGTATTTTATTTTCTTTTTGTGTAGGATCATTATGTGTTGTTTTCCTTTCTCTGTTTGTATATATGTAAATGTAGGCATGTTACATGTTTTTAGGTTTTCAGTTGTTCTATTTGTTAATTATTATTAAGTATTAGTTTTAGTAGGTACGCCAGCGTTACTGTTATCCTATCGTGGTTTTCCAAACTAGGTTGCCTGGAAGAGATCACTCCAAGAGATAAGGCCGCCCTCTGTTCCAATTCTATATTGGTTTAAATACAATAAAGTATTTTGATTTGATTTGAATCATAACTGTATAATTAAAAACAAATCTAGATTAAATGTTATATTTAAAGTGTGTCACGTATACCGCGTCACGCTAGTTTAAATGAAGTCATCCGTCGGGCTTTTGTCAGTGCTGGCGTCCCATCGGTCTTAGAACCCAGTGGTCTGATGCGCGACGACGATAAAAGACCTGACGGCATGACCCTAATTCCCTGGAAGATGGGGAGGCCATTGGTGTGGGATGCTACTTGTGTGGACACTTTGGCACCGTCTCACCTTCCTTCCACCTGTGCTCAGGCTGGCGCCGCGGCCGCCCAAACCGAGAACCTCAAACGGCATAAATATTCAAAACTCGATCGCGTTTATATGTTTGTGCCGTTTGCGGTGGAGACATTGGGGCCGTGGGGTCCAGCTGCGTTGGATTTGTATCGGGACTTGGCCAAGCGTTTGGTGGAAGTGACAGGTCTCCAGAATGCTGGCTGCTACTTTGCTCAAAAGGTGAGCATTGCTATACAACGCGGAAATGCCGCCAGCATTTTGGGGACCTTTCCTTCTACTACGGCATTTTAGATTAAGTATTTTAGTTTTAGAAGTAGTTTAAGTTTTTATTCTATTGTTAGTATTTAGTTTTTTAAATTAGTTTTTAACAAAATGTAAGTTTTTTGAATAAATAAATATTATTAACACAAAAAAAAGAGTGTGTTGCGTTTTGTATACTTCCCGGAGTCCTCTGACCCACATTCATATAAAATCGTATATTATTTCAGTTTTCATTCAATATGAAAATACACATCGAGCAAATATCTCTGCTGAATAGATTTGCTCGGTTTATGAAGTGATCATATATCATTGTGACCTAAAGTTACGACAAAAATCATGTAAAGTTATTATGATTAGGGAAGGTATCGTTTTTAATTTTGTTATTTTTATTTAGTCACCATTTGTGTTAGTAATTAAAAACAAGCAATTAGAGTTAAAAGCTCCAAATACATATATTTAATTAAAATACTCTGGAAACTTACCTTCTGGCCATTTTAGATAATATGTTATGGCTATTTCGCAAGGAAGACAAAACATCGTAATATCTTTTTAATTTTCTTAGGAGCTATTTTCGTTATCAAAAGAGAATATACTTTTTGCAAGACTTATTATGGGCTGAACGTCATATATGCCATCGTAATTACATACTCTTGTTGTCTTCAAAGAAAATTATCCAAGTAAAAGCATGTTACTTACTTGAAATGGACGTGAAAGGAACTTAATGGACAGCCTGTCAATGCAACTATATGGTTTCCTACGCTTTAAAGAGACGTTGTAAAGTTTAAAAGAACAATATACAGAGTAGGTACATGCAGGGAACATTTACAATATTGTAGACAATAGGTCTACTGTTATGCTGTTAGTAGGCGTAGGCGTTCAATGCAAGGGTGGGTGATATATTTACAGGACACTAAGGTTTACAAAATCGACACATCGTCTTATGTTTTTCAATAAATCTATATAATTTTATGACATAAAAACGCATAACCTCAAAATTTTATAAGCCAAAATCATTAGTTAGGAATTTAAGGGAGGGTTGACGGTTACGTCTTAGAGTTCATTATGGCTAGTAAAGAATCATTACCTGACTCTGGGAGGCAACTCTTTTTTTAATTTTACCTAGTGACGAATTAAGTAATAAACGCATGTTTAGTAAATAACTGACATCTTGCAGAGATAGGCAATGTCACGACCTATTCTGGGAATTTAAAACTTTAGATGTTACATAAACTTTGGATGTTGTAGTTGAATAAACAAGACGGAAAGTAATCATTCGAAGAACACTGATATATCTGACAATTATGAACTTTCCGCTGTAAGAATTGGAGAACACAGTTTGCTTTCAGTCAAGCGTACAAGTTACTCTTTTTTTCAATTTCGCAGTAAAACATATATAAAGTAAAGTAAAAGTTATTTATTTTATAAATTCTTACTTAGGTACTTCCATTTATATGTTCATTAATTATATTTACAATACATGTTTTCACGTACCTCGGTACGCCTCTGGGTCCTGCACTAGGTCTGCTTGCACAGCTTGTATAGCAGGACTTCAGATTACTTCCCTCAGGACTGTGTTATAAGTGCGTTTATGAACATTTTTATACACACAAGCCATTTTAACTGATAACTAAAATATACTTTTGTATGAATATATCCTTACCTTTGACACAAACTTTGTTTAAAACTAAAAGTACACAATGTATTTACAATGACCACTAATTTGGACACAAATTTTAGGTATAATACTGAAAAAAAAACATAAATTTGGATGAATGCAGAATGTAAACAAAAGCTAATGAAATCCGAGGGTATAAATAAATATAGTAGGACTGGATTTCCTGATTATCTTTTGAGATTAATCTGAATTTGAAAAGATAATCAGGAATCAGGAATCCAGTCGTATTCAGATGATATTTTAATCGACTGAATTCGCAAAATATGGCTTTAACAGCTTTAAAAAGCTGCCGCGTCGTTTTTTTTAAACCGGTGGGATAATCAATATTCTATGAAAAGACTCGTGTCATTTTATTTTCCGGGTTTGATATGCCGATAACGAGTTGCTATTTTTCAGACACGCATTTTAATAAATATTTTCCCTTTGATAGTATCAGAGACAGACTCTATTTTAATTGGAGGTTTTGTGTGAATAGTTTCTGGTTTAACTACATCCGATATAAAGCTTTACTGTTGTAGCTTAATTACTTGGTAGTAATTTGTAAAACATTTATTTAATACAAAACAAAATGATTATAAAACATTTTTAGGTTATTACCATAATAGATCTGAATATTTAGTTTTGGCATATATAGTGTAGAATAATATCTGTATTTTGAACCTGATATTATTTTGCTCTGGACATTATTAGTTTTATAACTATAGATAAAAAAAAAAAAATTCAACTTTCTGTTTTTTTACTTTTTGGTTGACGCGACGCATGACCAAAACGCTGGCCTTTTTCTGGCTCAACGTATCAGCATTGCCATCCAGCGTGGTAATGCGGCCAGTATGCTGGGCACGCTGCCCTCTGGTAGTGGGCTGGAGCACTTAGATTATCTTTAGGCTTTTCTTAAGATTTTCTAAGTGCCCCTTTTTTGTAGTAGTTAGAAGTAGTTATGTTTAGTTTTTCTTCCCTTCTGTTATATTGTATTATTGTAAATAAAGTTATTAACTTTCTGTTGATTTATATTATTTTGTTACGAATATCAATGTAAACTAGTTTAGTTTTCATTGCCTAATTCAATTAGCATATTTTATTTCATTATATAAAAAAATTACGTACTTATTATACTTAACTTTATAATATTCTTGAATGTTTGTTTAATCTACCTATATTCATGAAAGTAGTATAACGTCCTATTTCTTGAGAAAGACAAAACTTGGTAGTGTTCGAAAGTTTTGTCGTTCTTATAACAGACAAATAGACTAAATGGAAACTCTAAAGGGAGTAAATAAAGAAGGAAGTTACCTGGTGGGTATTTTTTGTAAAATGTATGTTTTTCTAGCCTTAGTTTCACACCTTATTAGAGTATTAGTACGCGCAAATAAAAACCAAGACATACAACATTTACATAAGGTGACATTTGACCAATTCCCAGTACATCCCTGGCTTGAATAATCGACACGTCATTTGCTTTAACTCTGATAATCGCGTGCAAATATCTTGGCTAGCGAGCGTATCCTAATTATATGTATAACTTTTGATAGAAAATGTTATATCTTGTAAGTGAGTCGAAAGTCTGAACATTAAAAATCAACAATTTATAAAAAAATTGTCTATGTTTCTCTGTGTCCCTGTTTTTAAACGCTCATCACGCAAAAGCAGCCGAACGGATCTTCATGATTTTTGGTATGTAGATAGTATGAGGTCCCGGAAGTGTCATAGGCTACTTTTTATCCCGAAATAACGCGAGTGAAGCCGTGGGCGTGCACTTGTACGGAATACATTTCTTTTATTTTGCCACGAACACTTGCTAAAAAATACGTATGCATATCAGAAAAACAAAATCATATATAAGAAGTTATCGACAAACGGGAAATGTCCTACATAAAATGAGCTTTCAAGAGTTCCTTATCCAAAAACTAAATTATAGCCCTATTATTAGGACCCCGCGGTCCATACTTGGTGTGTTTTACTTAAGCTTATTTTTAAGGTAAAGTAATCTATACTAATATTATAAAGTTGAAGAGTTTGTTTGTTTGTTTGTTTGTTTGTTTGAACGCGCTAATCTCAGGAACTCAGATTCAGATATTTATTTATAACAAACAGCAGTTACATGTCAATACTTAAAATAAATAAATGAACTACTGGTGCGAATTGAAAAAATCTTTTTGTGTTGAATATACCATTTATCGAGGAAGGCTTTAGGCTATATAACATCACGCTGCAACTAATAGGTGCGTAGAAATTTGGAAAATGTGGAAAAAACGGGGAAAATTATTCATCTCTGAGGGCTTCCGTTGCGTGCGCTGCGAAAACGGTTCAAAATATCAAAAAAATGTGTATCAAAGAATTATTCCTCTTGAAATGATCTAACAAAATGTCCGCAACAGTATATGTCTCAATTTTAAGGTTAACTCACTAGAACCTCGTTTATATGGTAATAACTATTCCACGCGGACGAAGTCACGCGCACCAGTTAGTAATATTTAAAATGAAAGATGAAAAAGAAAGAAACATTTATTACGGCAGAAAAATAAACAGAATTAAGTACACAATAAAAACACAAACTTAAAATCTGCCACAACGCATCCCCAACTCAACATAACGCTGGTTGTGTGGAAGCAACCAGCGCTGATCTTCCGTTGGGGCTGGCTGTGACGTCACGCACTTACAAAAAGATATTCTATTTTATATTCCGAGAATTAAAAAAAAATGTGGTAGGTATGTTAAATAACATAATGTGCAAAAGTAATACTTCAAACAACATTTTCTTTTTTCTTTTGCCGTTATGGTACGGAACCTTACGTGTCTGCTGTGCACTTAGCCAGTTTTTTACGTTTTATTAAATCCAAAAAACGTCAGCTTATATTTGGTTTTTGGTTTTATATGATCTAATTTGCACACATATTGCAACAAAACCTTATTTAAAAGCAATTTTTTTTCTTCGCTTCAGAAAGAGGTAACACATTTAAAAACAGCATACAGATTTACCTGTAGGTATGTAACAAAATACAATGCTCGTATCTATTTAATGCATAAATTTATTTCATAATCTAAAAACGGAGAAGATAACTGTCGTTTGATATTCAAGTTACTGAAAAAAATTCTCCAATATCAAGATAAATTTTATTTACAATAATAAAATATAAAAACGAGGGAAGAAAAACTAAACATACTACTTCTAACTACTACAAATAGGGGCACTTAAAAAATCTTTAGAAAAGCCTAAAGATAATCTAAGTGCTCCAGCCCACTACCAGAGGGCAGCGTGCCCAGCATACTGGCCGCATTACCACGCTGGATGGCAATGCTGATACGTTGAGCCAGAAAAAGGCCAGCATTTTGGTCATGCGTCGCGTCAACCAAGCGCTCCGAGAGGTTTTGGAAAATAAATTATAAAGATAAATTATAAACTAATTTACTCTTAACTATGTACTAAATTGTCGTAATCTCGAACGTTTCCCAGCATGTCCCATAAGTATCATTAAAGTGAAAATAAAGCATAAAATAAGTGTTATTTAAGTATTTTTCGAAATGAACAATTACTCTGTACAATGCACTCTGATAATGCTATGAATGTTAAATGATCCTCTTGACATACTAATGCAGAAAATGTGTCGTTCACAAGCAATGCAAAATTCATTTTGTAAGTCTGTTTGTTCGCTACACAAGACAAAGAAAATTTCATTTTAATAGTTTATTCACGTTCTTATGTTCCTAGAAGTTAAATACTTTAGGTCTTTATGCATTATTTAGTTGTATAAATGTTATTTGTGTATTGTTTGTGTGAATGTTTTTTTAAGAGGAATTGCGCTGGGGCTTCATACAATATTCGTTTCCCCTGAACATTTATTTTAGCTCGACGCAGGTTCCATTTTGTGCTGATGAAAGTTATATCTGTAACTGAAACGAACTCACTAAATCAGTAGGTACTTGTGTGACAGAGTCAGTACAATTATTAGCAATCGGAAACTGGAAACAACTGTATTAGATGGCTATTCTATACAATTTTCTAGCTAATTACCTTCTGGTACTCGAACTACCCACCTAGTTATTCCGCCTAAATGGCGATCATATTCTAATTGGCAATAGTATCGATTACAATAATTGGTCGAGTGAGTATCGATGCATGCGTACGGATGTGTAATCCGATGATGAGATGTTCTCGCGCGTGAATTAAGCAACAGAGGTGGTGGCCTCTCCACTCCACTCTCGACCCGCCGCG
>OZ026808.1:16262280-16378224 GCA_964023185.1 Macaria liturata | reverse complement strand
TGGGTTGGGCTGTTGTCCACCGATTCAAGGTGAGCGGGGCGCGTGGGAGCCGCGGACCGCGACTAGTGTCATACCATCGAATAAACAGCCTTTATCTGCGCTCCAAAATGCTCGGCAGCTTAGCCCGGAGCAATTATGATTGCGATAAAATACGGGCGCGCCGCGGCCGCTCGGATGCGCCGCCGCAGCGGGAGGTTGGCTCGTATAACCACGCGCGCGCGCTCCGACCGACCAAACGCACGCCCGCCATGGCCCGCGCTTCGAGGTGGACGTGTGCGCTCCTCGCGCTCGCGCTGTGCGCCGCACCCGCGCGCGCGCGCATCTACCACCGCTGCGAGCTGGCGCGCGACCTGCGCGAGCTCGGCGTATACCCCGACCACATCTCCACGTGGGTGTGCATCGCGTACCACGAGTCCCGCTTCGACACTGCCGCCAACAACCCGCACAGCGGCGACCACGGCATCTTCCAGATCAGCGAGCTGTACTGGTGCGGCGCGGGGCAAGGCGTGCGGCCTGTCCTGCGCCGCGCTCCGGGACGACGACATCGCCGACGACCTGGAGTGCGCGCTGCAGGTGCACGAGGAACACACGCGCCTGCAGGGGGACGGCTTCCTCGCCTGGGTCGTGTACCCGCAACATTGCAAGCATTCCACCAAGAAGTACCTTATAGATTGCGACGAAAATTTCAAAAACGCGTCTACCTCGAGCCAGGCTCGCGGCTTCGACTCTGGCCCGCGGTACTCATATGACAATCGATACAGACCGCCGGCGACCAGCAGAACGTATACAAACAATCCGAATATAGACAACCTCCTACCGCCGTATCTAGCGATCACGTCCATCTTTCGCGGAAGTTACGGCAAAGTGCTCGATCATAACAAGATTAATGGCGTCGATTGGATCAATTACAAATACGACAAAATCGATAAATTGCAGCTTCCTGTGCTGGGCAGAGAGCCGAGCCAGGCGCCCCCTCACTTTATCGGTACTACTGCCCCTCCTCCTGCCAGCACCACTAGGAGCATGACTACCACCACCCCGTATGTTCCTCCGATCAAACCATGGCGCTTCATTGAATCGAATCAATTCAGGAAGAAACAGTTGTCATCTGATAAAAAGGCATTAGAAGAAAATACTTCATTTAAGAATAATTTAGATTACGCAACATCAAAACCACCCACGGAATCGACCACTCGTAAATACTACACTACTTCACCCGTAGCGCATACGTCACCAGCGGTCAAAACGACGGCATCGGATTATAAATCACCGGCGACGCTCACATATACAACGAAACCGGCAAACTCAACAAACATTGCATATAAATGGCCTGCGTTTGATGCTTCCTACAAGTCACGGTCTACTACAAACAGACCTTCAACTATTGCGTATGGATCATCGACGGGGTCCAACCGCCAGCACTCCTACAACAGGATATAAGTTTCCTAGTTCACCGACAAGTGTGAGGCCGACTGTATCATCGTTTTCGTATACAGTGCCAAAGAAACCGACAACAGATCTTCCTGTAGTTACATATCCTACTCAAACGTTTACATCCCGCACCCAAGACTTTGTTTCTGCCGCGAGATTGTCAACAACAACAAATAAACCGAGAACTAACTCTCCATGGACGTGGCGCACGTTTCCTTCCCGAACGAACGATGTCACAACAAAAACATTAACACTATCGAACCAAAACGATCAAAACCGATCAACGACCACATATCGGCAATCGAATCGATCTTTTGTTACAACAACAACACAAAAGCCATTGGCGCCATTTTCGGACACTCAAACAAGAAAATCATTCTTCTCGCGAGTAACAACACTAAAACCTGAATTGTACACCATCTCGAGCACACTGAGACCTATCTACTACACGACGACGACCCCAAAACAGATATACACCACAAGTACAAGTGTAACAAAATTGACGACTTCGCTCAAGCCGGTTACACAAAAAACAAGCAGGAGCACTCAAAACATCTTTGACCTTTACTTGAATCCAACTAAAGCACCCAAACTCCCTCCCTTCACCTTAACACCGAGGGACAGTAAGTTCAAGATCAACATATTCTCCGGGGGAACGACGGTGGTGCCCTCCGCCAAGAGAGCGGAACAAAGCAGTGGAAACCGAAATCAGATCAAAAGGGATAGTGCGGTATGAACTCGCGAATTTATGAAATGTATATAAATGATGGCAGGAGTTAGTGCTATCGATCGGTGACCCACTGGCCGCCTTCTGAATGTCGTTTAACACATAAAAACTTTAAGCAAAGGCACGGATAAGGTTCTGCGTTCTTGTTATTTAAAATTAATGAACGAATATGCAAGTTGTTCGTTAGTTTTAATTATGAGTGATAATGATAATTAGTCAAGAAAATGTGTCTTAAAATTGAGAAGGAGCCTCGTAAGATTGCTTAAGTAGTTTTACATATTTGTGCATTAGCAAATCATTCACGTAATATACCTATACTAGCGAATGAAGAAGTTCAAAGTATGCTGGCACTATTTATTCAATACACATCACACTCATATTATAAAAGAATATTGAATCACGTATACTTGTCTGTTGTCTGTTTAAGTCGTTCCTAGTTACAAATTGATTACCATTGACCTATTTATAAACTCTAAACTTGGAGGTTGAAATAAAAAATGAGTGTGAGGATTATGTTTATTTTTTTCTATGTGTATCATTTCATTTTGCTTTTAATTAAGTATACCTATCGAGTTTATTTTGTTCATGCGAAAAAGCTTTGTTTTACACGTAATCAGCATTTTCTCGTAAACTCTGTCGCAATTCCATTAATGCATTTTTTCATTAAATTATAGCGTAATGGTCGAGGTTGAATCCTCTTTCTGGCGACTAAAGCTTTTAATGTATAAAATATAATATTTGTATTTATTTTAAATGTAAATATAGCAAAGCCACTGCCAATAATATCGTGATTTTTATTTAATAGCTAATTTATAACCGGTTCTTCCTATAATTAGTCGCAGCCTCTTTGTTTCACGATCGATCGTTAATTACTCGCTCCTACTACCAGATACCAATTAAATGCTGCTGGTTAATAGCCACAACTTAAGACTATTAAACTCTTCGAGCATCAATCAATTGATCGTCAAAGATTAAACTACATAATCAACTTTTTTGTTTGACACCTGTTTGTATGGGAAAAACAAACGAATAAGATTACAGTTTTGTGTAGTTATGAGTTTGTAAGGAAGCGGTATAGTTTTATCCATAGATTTTATCGCATTATTTTTGTCAAAGTTTCCAGAAACATTGTTTTGTTAGTATTGATTAGCTATACCTATACAAATATATTTGGTTCATGGTGTTGAAGTACAGAAACAAGCCAAAACAGCTAGGTTTTCAAGTAACCTGGTACACTGGTCGAATGTTAGCAGGAAGCTAAGCGTTTTACATCCACTAGTGTTATTTTTTTTTTTTTTTCTAGTCTAGTTTTAAATATTGATAAAATAATCTTTCAGGCTGATCGTAGAACAGTGTATTTGAATTTTGAATAGAAAGGGCTCTCAAACGAGTCTTCTGTGTGTTTAATAATATTTTTTATTTCATAAGTTATTTATAGGTACGTCAATACAATAAACCGGCCGAGTGCGAGTCGGACTCACGCATGAAGGGTTCCGTACTATCATCTATAATAGAAAATCACGTTTCTAGATACTAAAAAGTTTAGTTCTGTTTATATAAAATAACGAGAAATCAACGAGCAACCGCCTCGCGCTCGCGCCACCACCACACCGCGGCGCGGCGCTCGCACCGCGTTTAGATCTCTCTCTCTCTTTTCTCTTTTGAGTCGTATTTCGTCATGACTGAGGGTCGTGCGTGACTCCCCTCAGAATTAATTCGTTAGGGGAGTTCTCTTGGGCAGATACATTGTGGTGGGAGCCCAGGTCCTTCCACGGAAGACACATGTCCTCGACTATTGTGGTCTTCAAACATGTCGTTTTACTCACGTTTAGATGCACGGATTATTTTCATTTTGTGAGTTTTTATGTATTAGATTCGGTATTTATTTTTATAGTTAATATTTTCTAAATATTT
Organism: Macaria liturata; assembly: GCA_964023185.1. Lineage (NCBI taxonomy): Eukaryota > Metazoa > Arthropoda > Insecta > Lepidoptera > Geometridae > Macaria > Macaria liturata. Next base: position 16,374,152 of record OZ026808.1, on the reverse strand, counting down.
ACATACAAATATTCAAGTTTTCACCTGTTTATTATGATCGAGTAGAATAAATTTCTTAAAAATTACGTTTGTTGCATGGGAACCCCCCTTTAATATTTACTTTATTGTTATTTAATTATTTATTTTGAAAGGTAATATCCAAGTGAATATTCTGTGAAAATTTTAAGCGTCTACCTGTTAAAGTTTTTAATATCGACAAAAAAATGCGAAGAAAACACATTTATTGTATGAAGACACCATTTTTTTTTTAATTTTTATGATTTGTTGTTATAGCGGCAACAGAAATAAATTTTTTGTGAAAATTTCAGCTTTTTTGCTATCACGGTTAATATGAAATACAGCCTGGAGACAGACAGACTGACAGACAGACAGCGGAGGCTTAGTAATAGGTTTTACCTTTTGGGAACGGAACCCTAAAACTAAGAAAATATTAACAATTTAATATAAAATATCATATAAAAACTATCCCTTTACAAATATAAGTAAATGTGTATGATGTACTATAAATGGGTGTGTTTCTATTTAAGGTCTTTTAGGCTTGACAGTTCTTACATGTCAAGAGCACAACACCAAAATTTTCAAAAACTTAGTATCTGCATTTCAAATATACACAACCATATACTCGTATGTATGTATTAGTACATATACCGATATTTTTTATTATTTATTGTATTAGAAATCACATACTCACACACATTCTTCGAATATAAACAAACAAACCCTCATAGCAAGCGTTCAATCTCGTAACCATTGCATACATGCATGAAAAGAAAGTTTCTGCGAACAATAATAGTAATCTACGCTCTTATGTCATAGTTAAAGTTAACTAGACGTAGTAAATAGTGTTTATTCTGCGATCACATTGATTATTCATACATATATAACAGTTTCATACATACAGCAAGTGATTTATAAATTGATGTATGATTCGATAGCACGGATAACTGTTTTTGCAGACAGAAAAAGAAAATTATCAATTTGACTACTATGTATAGGATATTAACATTATAAGCAGCTCATATTGATTCTTGGGATATCATGAAGTGTCAATATGTTCTAAATTTCTTTAGTGTTAGTTTAATATACGTAGAAAGTACTATTGAGTTTTTTTGATTATGATCAAGTTCCGCTAGTCGCCGACTCGAACTCGTTAGTAGGTGTAGGTAATTTGCTTGCTATTTTTACAAGAAAGGGATATGCGAGTATGACTGTGTGTGTAACTGATCCACTGCCCACTGCCCTCACGAATTGTAAATTTGAAGTGAGATACAAAAGCAAATCTGGTTGAAACGAGCGCTTAAAAATTGCGATTAGGCAGTTAGAATTCAAGTTCTCTTGAAAACAATGCCAAAAATTGTAATTTAAAATAAAGGTATTTAAACTTTTGAAGAACTAAACTATGTCTGTGGCTATATTGTTTTCGAAATTTCATACTCCGTCTAGTAAATAATTGTGCCGAAAGTTGTGTTAAAATCGTAATACTTTGGGCCTCATCACCTTTTAAATACCTTGTTATTTTTTAATTATATCACCTACAGACAAAGATATCACCAAAACAAATCGATAATATGCTCAACTTTAAATGTAAGTTATCAAACAACAGAGTCATCATTTGAGAACAGTTGTACCGCAAAAAAGTCGACTAGCGCACTCTTAAGCCTAACTCTTAAGTGTTTTTGATACTGGACTAGAAATTGGGATAAATATTATTTTTCGTCTGTTTTATGTTGTCATAAATAAATCTAAACATAAACTAAAGGTCAAGCGTCTCACATGTATATTATTAGCACATAAGTTGTATTTATTCAGATACCTATCACTTCATTACGACAGTTTGATTACTTCAAGAAGAATCAGGTAAACATTTCCTTGTTATACAGGGGTACTGGTATTTTCTTTGTTGTAGTTAGAATTAGTATGTTTAGTTTTTCTTCCCCTGTTTTTATGTATACTATTACTAGCAAACCCCGCGGACTCCGTTTCGCCTCCAGATGGCTTCGTTTTTTTTTTGTAAATCTCTAGGAGCCCGAGACCTTTCCAACGAATGCAAAACCGTGTAAATCGGTTCGTGCGATCTGGAGTTACAGCGTCAGGAAGGAAAACCTGACTTATTTTTATATAGTAGATTTTATATGTATAAAATAGATATAGATAGATAGAGCTAGGTATGTTTTCGTTTTTCAAAATATTGGTGGTCATCTGTTATGTTTCAAAAATCGTATTTATCGGCCAATTAAGTAAAATAAAAATTATAAAATTTGTTTAAGACCCGTCGTGGAAGTGAATTTTAAAAGGTATAAAAATGCAATTGGTGGTTTATGGTTATGTGATCTAGCCAGGACTGCTCGGCGCAGAACTAATTATTATTCATTTAGTGACATCCATGAAAAGTGAGATAATTGAACGATGCGGTACTCGTTTGATCTGTTTGATAAATGTATTATTATAGCAACGCAAGAAATCCTATAGCTATATTAATTTAGGACAAAAACAATGTGTTATATATACAGAGCTATTATAAATATACCCATACATGTGGATATATAATATTTGTGGTGGCAAAATCCGAATTGATAAAACTGTTCGGACTTTTATCATTGAGAGTCGGTAAAGCTTCTAGCTTAGCTTAGCAAAAAACAAAATGAGATATATGATATAAGGTTACTGGTAAGTTATGTTATTCTTATTATATCCTTTTAGTGTTGTGTCTCTGTGGTGCAGTTAAATATTTTTTATATTTTGTGCGATATGTCGTAATAGTCATGATATATACACACTGATATTCCTGAAAATATTTCAAGAGGCGAAGTTAAAACTTGATAAATTTATGCTTAATCTTACATTTTATAAATAAATAAATATACGCCAATGACGACGACTTTTGCTCAACATAAAACAATTCAAACATCTCCGACTACGGAGTCACTTGTGCGTGCTTACTTCAAGATACCTGTGAAAATAAAATTGTAAATTCATAAAAGTTAACTGTAAAATAATTAACAGCTTTTAAATAAAATGTTAGAATGAAATTAAAATAAACTGAAACGTTAAAAAAAACATTACTGTTTTATACTATGACTCTTATGTTAAAAAAATAAATAAATGTCAATCTGTTTTCCAAGAATATCACACATCATCATGAGGAACAAACATACAAAAAACCGCAAATATATTATGTCAAGCAAGTTTATGAGAGCGACCGTTTGTCAATTTTTTTGCTGCGAAATACCTAATTGTATTGATACACATATTTCTAGGCACCTGCTGATTTTGTCGTCTTTGGAGATAGTTTGATTGCAATCTATACATATAATAAAGCTGTAACAGGTCGGAGTCTGTACATTAAAGATAATTGAAACAAAAAATAGTTAAGGGGTCTTCATTGATGCAATAGAACACAAAAATCATGTTTAAAAAAAATCCGTTTGTCTTTTTGTCTGTCGGTATGTTCGTTATAGACTCGAACACGGCTGAACCAATTTGTCTACGGTTTTCACTAACATGATGGTGCATTTTAACTTAACATGTCAATCGGTTCGTAAATAAAAAAGTTATGTTCATTTTAAACCTTTTTATCTCAAATTTATGCGAGCGTAGCTGCGGGCGTCTACTAGTATATAATATAACGTAAAAGAATAATTATTTGGGAGGCTTTTAAAAATCCTATGAAATGTAATTCGGTTGAAAAGGGATCACAGTAGTTTTATTATAGATAGCGTTAAATTATTAGATATAGCATGTATTCGAAGTCAAAAAGCGAAACTGCAAAGTGAATTAGATCAAATTAGTTGTTAGCTTTTAACTTAATAAATAAGTAATCAAGTTAGAGTTAACCCTCTATAATATAAAATAATTTATTTTCTACGTTACTATTCCATATTGTAGTTGACTACCACATCTGCTGGAAGGAGCTTGCCCAGGACAGAGAAGTAGAAGGGATTCAGAGAGGCCTTTGCCCAGCAGTGGGAAAATGCTCATATAAAAAAACATTGCAGGCATGGCCGCGCGTCTTCAGTATAATATACAACAAAATAAGTAGGTACCTAATTAAGAATGATGATGTAAGTTATGATACCTATGATAAATAGAGGAAGAGTAGAATCGAACATTTTTATTAATAGATAAATTATTGTGTTATTTCCTTAATAATCAATAACGTATATTGACGCCCGAGCCGGCGAATGGACCGGCTAATAAAGGATGCCATGACATGACACACATGCTTATGATATACTCGGTTTGTGAGTAATAACGTATGTTTAATCAATAGTCATTTAAAATAATATTTTTAATATCTGTCTCTTATTCTAAACTAGCATCGTTCTACGGTTTATCCGCGTCAATCCATATATATATCCATATATATAATCCGTATATATATATATATATATATATATATATATTAGACCCCTGGATTAACACAAAGGCTTCTTTTTATCCCGGATTGACGCGGATAAACCGTCTATAATTCATATTATATAAGTATATAAGTCGTCAGTAATTCATATTATATATATTCAGTATAGTAATTCAGTGAGTTTAAAATAACATTAGCTATTCGATACAAAAACTTCATCACTCCTTGTAAAAATTTATGGAACAGCAATTTTTTTCGCAAATTCTCAAAAGTTGCAGAACATAATCCGTTGCTTAAGACCTACAGAAGACGTGTTAGTTAGGAGTAACACTGTATATATTGGTTTTGTATCGGAAACGGAGAACATGCCTCTCGTTGTGGGGCCCAGTATGTAACGAAATTTGTATAAAATAGTGTATAAATAATGATAAAATGAACCCATTTTTAGACTACATTTTAAATGGTCCCAATGTTATGCCTATCTTATTTCATACTTTTCCTGCAAAATTATGAAATATATGCATTCTGTGGTATTATATAAATACCCGTGTCAGTGAGTTACATGTACATACATAAATAAAAGACCTCTATTCTATAACGGATTCCCAATTCCCCTCGAACTATAATTTATCGGTCTTCAAGTCGAGAGTGAATCGGTTTTTCTAGGCAAGCGCGCTAGATCGTAGATTACAACGTTGCTTTATATCAGGCAAGTTGTAGTCAAGCGTAAGCTTATCTAGTTTAAACAATCAGGCTTAACCACCTATAACTTTGAAATAAAGTATGAAAGCGCAGACTAACCCGTCCCCCGCTAAGGGCCGCGCGGGTGTCGGCAATCAGAAAACCACAAAATAACACGAAACTCTCTAAACTTAGGCTGTAATAATAATGTTTTAGTTTATTTTGAAGAGTTTAACATTTCATATCTGATGGTGTAAACATATTTTGCTATATACTGCTATCTTCCATCACAAGTTCTTTTAAGATATGAGGATGAAAAATGCTTTCACTAATTATTATTTTTACAGAGGAAGCTTGTAATTCATACTTTTTTTGGTAACATTTATTAGATTAGATTATGTTCTTATTGATAATATTTTTTATAAGTCGGTAGGAATTCTCCAATCTTCACATATACGAGTAAGAGTTAAATGTACCCATTTAGCTGATCTTAACTCCTTAATTAGGTCGCTGTAAAGTGAGTAGTGAAGTGTTATATTTGTTGCAGGCGCTATGCTGGTGCTGTCGTACCCGCACTTCTTGTACGCAGACCTGCAGTACAGGAACGGCGTGCTCGGCATGACACCTCACGAGGAGAACCACAGGATATTCATCGACATTGAACCGGTAACCGTTTTATATTTAAACTAAAGGATAACCGCAGCCTTGCACGCGTTATATAAAAAGTAGCCTACGATGTGCCCAGGACCGTATACAATCATATAGATATCGTGGACTGATAGAGTCACAAACGAAAAAGTGTTGCAGTTGGTAAACAAAAAAGTAGGTTTTAAATGCTGTAAAACGACGCAAACTGCAGTATTTTGGTCACATAATGCACAACGAAAAAAAAAACTTTCAGAAGACTTGATAACCTCCTTTTTTAAGTTGGTTAAAAAGTACCAGCTGCTTCAGCTAATAATGCAAAGGAAAATCCAAGGCAGAAGACCGCCTGGCAGAAGAAGAAGCTCATGGCTCAAGAATCTCAGGACGTGGTTCAAGCTGAACACCAGATCCTTATTTCGCGCAGCTGTGTCGTACTGAAAATTGCTCTAATGATCAAGAAGAAGAAGTATACAATCACTATACCTAAAATCACGACGATCCATTGCTCTGTTAGGGCGTGAAAGTGGTACAAATAGACTATCAAACATGCTTTCGCAATAATGTATTAGTATGAGAAGCACAAGATCGACGCAGATGATACATACAAAGGGAGGCCCATAACCAGCAGTGGGATCCCAAAGGCTGTGGATGATGATGATGATAACAAGCACGTCACGCTCGTTTTCAGCGTCTATCCGGTAAATGTAGTTAATCCAGGATCCGTTGATCAACTCTTAGTCAACAGGTTTGTATTACAATTTCTTTATAATATGGAGGATAAACATACATAACACTAATAATTACCTACCTACTATTACTTGTGTTTAGTCTGGTCGTTTCTATAAATAAATAAAATAAATAAATATTATGGGACACTGCACACAGCGCCATCTAGCTCCACACTAAGCAAACGTTTGTGTCGTGGGTACTAGATAACGGATAATAAGTATTTACTTACGAAAGAAAAGTAGGCATACGAGTATATGTGTTGCGGTAAATGTAAGTAATCGGTCATTATCTATGATTACCGGTAAATATAGATAATTACCAATGCACAAATGTAGTGAATGATCCACATTTACCGGTAATTATATAAAACTTCCGCGCGACCATGGTAAATGTTGACACAATCTTTCGAATGGTGAGCGGCTGCGTGCTGGGATTTGTAAATTTATTTGTATTAGTTTCTTTTTTATTAAAACAAAATGAGAGATAACGAGTTTAAAAACGGTTTTATGAAAAAGTTGAAAATTTATTTCCAAAAAAGCAGCAAATAATTAACGAAGTATTTTCCCGAGATGCAAATTATTTGCTTATAGCTAAAGCGCGCTCCACATTCTCGGCAAAACTACACGAGACATAGCGAATACGAGAATGTAGTACGTGTTACACCCTAGGCTGCAGCAATGCTTAACATCAGGCAGGCTGTAGTCAAACGTAAACCTATCCCAAGTAAAAAAAAAAAAATATGTGGCGGACATATTCGGCAAGTCTCGCCTATGTTCGTGCAGTCTCCATCCCGTGTCGGTATTTCGTATCCGAATCAAAGGGCTCTCGTGTAGTTTTGCCGAAACACAAAACACTCCCTCCACATTCCCGCCGCGTCAGTCTGTGAAACTCACGACTGGGTTCGTAAATTAGTTCTCATAAATGTTTCTCCCTTGTTTCACTGAAATAAAACCAAACCATGAGTAACACTTTATTGCAGACACATCATACTAATTGTGCAGATACATCATCTACTGTGTAGTATTAAAATGATATAGATATTTACCTTGTTCTGTTGCGATGTATTGCTGTCATCCACCATCTTCGTTTTTCGAACGTCTCTTGATAACTTTTTTTTCTCGAATAAATGTATAATTTGTAATAAGGCACAGCACACAATGCTGCAGCGACAGCTGTTTCCACGTCCATCTCGTTCGAGTACCGAGTGCACACATGCGCGAGCGAGAATGTGGAGAGCTGCTCTCGTCTCGTCAATAGTTTTGGCGAGACCCGAGACAAAACCTCTCGTGGAGAATGTGGAGCGCGCTTATTTTAAAGGCGTCCATGGACAAAAGAACGGACAAGAAACCTAAAGATTATAAAAGACTATTGAGGTATGATACAGTAGAGATTGGAAATTTCCAAAAACTTGTAGTTCAAATAAAAAAAAAGATAAAAAGAAAGAGACCCATAATTTACTAGACAGAAACCGAATGATGGCGGCCATTGATCTCCATCAGTACAAGTACGCTGGATTGGCTGGTCGCCGCATCGTTTTGTGCCTATTTGATTTTCGCCATCTTGGCGCCGACAACGCCAGTGAAGTTCCACGGAACTAATAGTAGGGACGGGACAATGTAACAAATTATATCGACAAAAATCTAATTTTCTAGATAGAGATACCTGTAGATGTATATCCTTTTAAACCACTGACCTATATTACTACTAGTACGCCGGACTGGCCATATAAAATAAAAACTATTTTGTGCCGATTTGAAGGGCCTCCCTTGAGTGTACTGAAAACTAAATTTGGCATTTATTTCTCAAAAAGCAAATTGCCATCGTGTTTTTTACATCCTTTCCGCGATTTTATTAACGTTTTCTTTATAATTTAGTTTATACATATTAGAAAGTGTCCAAAACAATGTTAGTTAGAAATTTAAAGGAAAATGTAAATAGTCAGTAATTTAAAAAAGTAAGAAAAATTGTCAAGTAGTTAGTAAGAAAGCGTAGATTAGGTTCCCCCATAAACCACCTGGGGAGTTAGAAGTATTCACTGTCTTTTAATCAAATCTTATGATGATACTGAAAAACTGGTGAGAGTGTACAACCTAGATTTTAGGCTGAATACAGAAGTAGACCTTCTATTCTAGCTAACTGGTGTTCGTTCTTAAGCTCAGTTAGATCAAAATTACTCAAACATTTTACACAATATGCACACAACATTCCCACACACACATATATACACACAAACACATAAATACCCTAGACTACTCATTGGAGATACCAAACATTCATACGTAATCTTTATAAACCCGCAAAAATCCTTGCATTCCTTTCATATGTAATGTATGTAATACGTGTAATACATTATCTTTTTATTTTCTTGAAGCAGCTTCAGTTTGTACATTACTGTTTTGTAACAAGCACTATTTGCAACTGAAACTCTGGAGAAATATGTAGTGATTTTCCGCTGCGACTCACCACATATTTTAATCATATTTCTCCAGAGTTTCAGTTACAATGGATTTCCGCAAAGTAACGCCTGATTCAATATCTTAACTTATGTTGAATTGGTTTTTGTATTGTATATTATTTAATGCAATTAAGCCTTTAATCATTTAAAATCATTGTCATAGAAAGATCAAATGTTTACCTCAAATATGTAATTCTTCCCTAGGCCTCCGAGATACAGGCATTGCCTAGTTTAGGGTCTGCTAGAAAAGCACATGTATGTACTTAGTATGTAAAAAAAGAACGTAAATACCATGTCTTTATTATTTCATTAGTTAGTAAAAAAATTGAATTTGAATATATTACTCAAAAAACCTTTGTTTTCCTATCTTTCTTCCAGTTACATAAATTGCAATGTACTTTTCGTCCACTTGTTGGTAGGGGTACGTTTGATGGTGCCGTTGGTTCTAATTCTGGTATAATGTTTCGGATACGGGTTTTGATATGCTGTGGAACATTAGCGATAAAAAATCTTATAATATGTAAAAATGTATGCAAAAATATGTTACGTATGTATTTAATCGCTACCGGGTCCAATAGACCCATACGCACCTTTTAGGCCCATAGCACTAACATGTAGCGCACTAACTGTCAGCTTAGATCGTTATCTACCGCCCTAAACTATAGTCGAAAGGTATTAAGAACGGCCACATTACAATCGTCGTAATTTCGAAATAATTCAACAAAATTCAAGGGACTGGGTCCACTGGACCCAGTAGCGACTAGCGAGTCCTTAAGTGTTAAGCCACAGTTTTAGTGAAGAGTCTTTTAACCTGTAATTTAAAAACAAACCGTTCATTGATACAATTTATGCCAGAAAAAACATCGACAAATATTGTCGATATGGAATATCGACAACACTATTGTGTTGTTTATGTTTATCAAAACTTGTCAATGTCATGTCAAATACGTTCTAATGTCATGTCATGCATGTAATACATGCATGGAATTAATATATAATTTATTTATTTATTTATTTATTTATTTTTTATAATAATAAGGAATAAGCACTGCTGGTCCAATTACTAGCAGAACGAGGCGAATGTATGACAGGCTGTTGTCTTTTTCGAACTATGTTGATAATACATTATATAATTAGGATATTTCAATTCATCTTCCTACCAAATCTGGAGTAGTTTCTTTTGGGGCCCTTTTTTACCTGCATCTTGCCAATCATGATAATCCCTAGCTCTATTGACGCGTTAAGTAATAAACACCAACAAACTTACTTACAAAAGGCACTTTAATTTGTAACTTATGATAGTAACCGACATAAAAGAGACATTTCGTTGTGTCCTTTAATTAATTGAATAACTTAATAATCTTGTAACGCTTATCACAAGATTTTAGAATACATATATGAACGTGTACCGTAACCACAAACCTATTTCACTTTAAATAAAAGTCAACCTTAAAAAGTTAAGCATTAGTAAAGTCGCGACGCCCCGAAAAAATATAGGTCACCTTAGTCCCAATAATGTAATCTTAGCATACCTGTTGAAAGATATATTGCAGCCACTATAAGATTCACTTCTGCATTCACTTCTGCATTCTGCATACACTACTATTTCTTATCATTTTGTTATTTTTACAATAAAATACATCTAAATTAGTTACAAATGAAATTATTTTTTTCCCGTTACCTTTTGTCATAATATAATGTCATCATAATGTTGCTTGTGTGAAAATAATATAATATCAATTTGTTATTTATTTATTCTATTTTGTGTTAGTTTCACAAATTAATTCAGATTTCTTTGTGTCGAGTAAGATTTATAATAAATAAAAATAAATAATATTATTTATTGTTAATATGACTACGTTGACTAGACAGTGACGTTTCTCACAGATTATTTTTTAAACTGGAAAGCTGCTGAAACAGGACAACAGCCTGCCTACTATGTCTCTCATTTTTGATCGATTTCATCCCCGATTTAACATTTATAGAAAATGAACTTTTACTGTAGAAACATAAGGCTTCTATTCGTATAAAATCTAGTTCACAAAACAAAAAAAGAAATCCTGTGATAATGAGAGGGATTAAAATCCTTGAATAAATGTCAAATTTAGTTCTCATTCCTCTCAAGGGAGGCGCTTTAAATCGGCACAAAAAAGAGCTGTCATTTTGTATGGTACAGCCAAGGATTTTTTATATCATCCCTCTCTTTCCCTCTGGATTGTTCTCTCTTTTGTTTTGTGAAATAGATTTATACGAATAGAAACCTTATATTCTTACACATAAAGTTTATTTTCTATAAATGGTAAATCGGGGGTGAGATCGGTCAAAAATGAAACGCATATAGAGCAGGCTGTTGTCTTGCTTCAACAGCTTGCCAGTTTAAAAAATAATGTGTGATAAATGTCACTGTCAACTTAAGTTTTGAAATATTTAGCAATAAATAATATTATTTAATTTTATTTATTATAAATTTTACTCGACACAAAGAAATCTGAATTAATTTGTGAAATTAACACAAAATAAAATAAGTAACAAATTAATATTATATTATTTTTCACACAAGCAACATTAAATTATGATGACATTTAAATGACAAAGGTGGCGGGAAAAAAATAATTTCATTTATAACTAATTTAAATGTATTTTATTGTAAAAATAACAAAATGGTAAGAACTTGTAGTGTTCCGGGATGCAGAAGTGAATTTTATAGTGGCTGCAATATATCTTTCTACAGGTATGCTAAAGTTTAAGTAGGATTACATTATTGGGACTAAGGTGACCATATTTTCTCGTGCTTGAAATAATTTTGTGCAATATGATATATGTATTTTCAGTTTACCTAAAAATGAAAACATCAAAATAAAATGGCAAAAGAACTTAAATATAACACGTTACTCGTTTAGGTTAGTACATGAAACACAAGGAAAAGGATTATATTGGTGTACATAGTTTAAACCATCCCATGATAGTGTAAAAAAATATAGGATATAGGCAACTACCTAAGTATATGCAATTCAAATATGAACTTGTAAATAAATATTGTATTTACTGCAAAATGTTTATGATTTTGATTACATTGCCTCCCTGTCAATTAACCGAATCGATACTATTATAAGTTACAAACTAAAGTGCATTATTTGTAAGTAAGTTTGTTGGTGTTTAGTTACTTAACGCGTCAATAGAGCTAGGGATCATCATGACTGGCAAGCTGCAGGTAAAATAGGACCCCAAAAGAAACTGCTCCAAATTTGGTAAGAAGATGAATTGGTATATCCTATTATATAATTTATTGTCACCCTAGTTAGAAAAAGACAACTGCCTGTCATACTTCGCCTCGCTCTGCTCATATTGGATCAGCAGTAATATTTCCCTATATATTACTTCCATGGGTACAGCCAGTCCAGCGTACTAGTAGTAATGGAGGTCAGTGATGGCGGCACTTTAAATCTAGTACAAAAATGTCACCATAAAGCTAAATAAAAATTAAATAAATAAAAATAGCCTTTATTTCCCTATTTAAAAAGTTTCACATTACAGTTTTTGATGTCCTTCTGTTCATTAAAATATTATTATTCAAATTTTTATAATATTTCTTTTTACATTATAATGTCAAAAATTTAAATGTCAAAGAGAATTTACGATGGCGAAATAGTAATGTATTAATGTCAAATTTTAATTTTCTTCAGTTATCTCGGTATCGTCCAATTTTGGACGTAGGCCTCCTCCAACTCTTGCCATATGCTCCTCGTGCAGTGCAGTTCTAGTCCATAATTTTCCCGCCACCAGCTCTATGTCATCTCTCCATCGTCTGACAGGGCGTCCGCGTTCTCTTTGTCCATTTCGTGGTTCCCGTGGTCTTTTTGCCTCGCCGCGTGTCCCGCCCAATTTCCATTTTAACTTTGCCATGACTTGTAGTGCATCGATGATTTTAGTTTTTCGTCGTATGGCTGTGCTATTGACACGTTCGCGGAGTTTAAGACCTAACATACTTCGCTCTGTGGCTCTTTGGAATGTTCTGATTTTTCTTAGGACATCTTTGTTGGGCGCCCATGTCTGGCATCCATATGTCAGTGTAGGTAGTACATTTGATTCGAAGATTTTCTTGTGCATGGGGAAATCTCCTTTAAAGACTTCTTTGTTTTGCCAATATCTTTTCCAGCTTAGTGTTTACTTCTTTTTCTGTCCGGTTTGTAAGTTCTATGTTCTGTCCAAGATAGATGTATATAGTTTTCAACGTAGTCAATATTGTATTATAACTAACAAAACGAGCCCAAACTCGGTACACTTAGTTCTATTCGTCCCGGAGTTCCAGTAGCAGACGCCGAGGGTATACCTTCAGGTCACTCCATTAAGTCCAGTGGTAAGGTCTCATCATAACTAACAAAACGAGCCCAAACTCGGTACACTTAGCTCTATTCGTCCCGGAGTTCCAGTAGCAGACGCCGAGGGTATAATAATAATAATAATAATAATAAATCATTTATTGGCACAAACAACATTTTAAAATATACAATAGTAGCCTATAATATAATATTAGAAAATATGTGTAAAGTACATTTTTATTTGAGCAATAAATAGATCCGCGTCTTCTGAACTAAGCAAGAATGCTTGTGTCTCAGGAACATATTAATAGTCATACTAGTATGTGTGCCTGCACCTCTAAACTAAGCATAGCTTGTGTCTTAGCGGTGCATGCTCCCCAGTGGTAATGATACTAAGTAATTCCATATGAGGTGTTATAAACAATTTACAATTTAATCTTAAAATTACATATATCCTAATTAATTATTTAATAATTTTCTTACAGTTTGGTGTGTATATGAGAGTGTATTTTGAGTTAATGGGTATTATGGATGGAAAGAATCAGAATGTGGTTGATATAATATAGTAATTGATATAATTTTATGAGTGAAGTTTAAAATGTATGTGTCAGTAGAAAGTGTTTGTGTTTAGAAGTTGTGTATAAATGTGTACATAGTATATGTGATAGTGTATAGTGTATGTGGTAGTGTATTTTAACTGATTGATTGACTTAATTATCTTGGAAAAGTTAATAGGTTCTCAGTTTCATCATAATTTAATTTTTTAAGATGTTCAGTGACAGTCTTTTTAAGGGAGTATGAATTTAATTTTGTTAGATCTTTTAATTTGGAAAGTTTGTTATATATGTGAATGCCTTGGAAACAAGGAAATTTATGAATAAAGCAAGTTTTGAATTTAGGATATTTAATTTCTTTGTTTTTGCGCCTAATAACATCATGTGATATAGGTTTAACGTTTTTGTGCTGGTTTATGACAGTTTTAAGTATAAAGATTTGTCTGACTGTTAAAACTTCAGCTTCTCTATACAGTAGCGCCGTTGGATATCTAAATGGCAGAAATTTACTAACTTTTAGAATGGCACGCTGTGCTTTTTCTAGAGGAGCTAGATGTGTTTTGGCCGCTCCACCCCATGCATCAATGCAGTAGGATATTAATGACTGGCAAAGTGCATAGTAAGTCATTTTCAACACTGTGTTGTCAGCTACATGCCTGATATTCCTAAACACAGCTATTAATTTGCGCACTCTACTGGTTACCGAAGCTATATGTGGTTTGAAATTTAGTTGACTATCAATTAGGACTCCAAGGTATCTCATAGAGTCAACCCTATCTAATTTTTTCCAAGAGCATATGTTTTTATCACATATATTCGAATCCAGGTAGCTGTGTGCAATAATATTGTAAGTTGAATTTGGTTGAGATTTCTTTAGTATAGAGAAAGTCATTACCTTAGTCTTATCTATATTGAGACTAAGTAGATTATGGGATAACCATGTCATCACAGTATTAAAACCTGTCTGTGCCAATTCGAATACTTTATCCCACTGCTTTGATTTAAAAACCAGGGCCGTGTCGTCGGCGAAAGTATATATATTACAGTTAGGTATATCTAAATTACATAATTCGTTTATATAGGCTAAAAATAATGTAGGGCCCAGCGCGCTACCTTGTGGGACACCGTAAGTTATATTTATAGGATCACTTGTTATGTTTCCTAGTCTGACACACTGTTTCCTGTTTGCGAGATAGTCGCTTAGGAGTTGTAGTTGTAAACCTCTGATTCCCATGGCTTCTAGCTTTGAAATTAGTATTTTGGCACTTACTGTGTCAAATGCTTTTTTGATATCAAGAAAAATGGCAACACATTTTTCGCCATTATCCAGTCCTCTGGCAACACTTTCTGTGAGTTTTGCTACTGCATGTACCGTCGATTTATGCTTCCTGAAGCCATACTGGTTTTTTGAAAGAATATAGTTATCTTCTAGGTACCTAGTCAATCTTTTGTTGATGAGCCGCTCAAGTATTTTTGAGAAGACTGGTAACAGGGAAATTGGCCGGTAGTTACTAACTGCATCTTTGGGTCCTTGCTTATGGATAGGTACTATTACTGATGTTTTGAAAGCTATTGGGAATTTACCTGATCGGATAGCTAAGTTACATATGTGAGTTAGCAGCCCTGCGAATACACATTTATTTTCCTTTACAATTCGTGCTGAAATTTGGTCAATACCGGTACTACTACTATTTTTTAGGCAATTAATCAATGAAATAATCTCTGTTATATCAGTTTCAATCATAGCAAAAGAATGTACTGGCACACTAGGCAAGGCGACGATAGGTGACGGTATTTGATGCAATTTCGAGGTTATTTCACAGGCTAAATCCTTTCCTATATTCGCAAAATATTCATTAGCTGACTTAACTGCCTCTTGAGGTGAACCTTTAATCGAAAGAAGTGCATTAGATTTATTTTTAGGTGGTTTTAGGTTAGTAATTTGATTTATAACTTGCCACATGTCCCTAGCATTTTTTGCAGCCTGAAGTTGAGTGCGCTCATATTGCCTTTTTATTTTTCTAAGTAGCTGAGTTAAAAAGTTTCTATATCTAGTATATGCTATTTTGGATATTACATTATTAGGGTCTTTTTTTGATTTTAAGTGCAACCTGTCTCTGTTTCTCATACAACGTATGAGACCTGGAGTTATCCATGGTCTTAGTGGAGTTTTACGTTTAGATAATTTTACTATTTTAGTGTTGGATTTTATGATATCTGAAATTAATTTAATGAACAAGTTAGCGGCGATGTCACAGTTTTCAGTCTCCAAGATAGGTTGAAAGTTAGTTAATTTTATTTGCTCGGTTATGCTTGTGTAGTCAATTCTACTACAAGTACTACAAGGGTTTTGGATTTTAATTTTGTCTTAAGCATAATATGGTCCAGACAGCTGTCGTTCCAGGTGGGGTATGAGTGTGCTGGAAGGAGGCCATGTGACGCCAGCATATTGAGGTATTTATTAACTTGTTTATCTTTTGTATCGTTTAATATGTTGACATTTATATCACCAATAATAGCAATAGTATCAAAGTTTTTCATAAATGTCAATAATGAATCAAGTGAGTTAATAAAATTACTATATTGTTTAAATTGTGATGGTCTATATATGGCAATTATAGCTATATTATTGTTTGATGACAAAATGATGCAGTTTGCATTAGAAAGTTCATATTCTTGAATGTTTAAACTAAGGTCACTTTTTGTGTAAACAACCAATCCATCATTTTGATTAAAAAGTCTATTTGAGACTGAAAAGTTAAAATTGTCAATATGGGGGATATATTTATTACTGCTACAGGACAACCAGCACTCAGTTAGTACTATTATATCCACTCCAACTTTAACCCTGGATAAAAGCAAGCTATGTATGTATGTTAATCCAGAATCTACTCTACTTTCCTATCATATAATAATATCATGTTGTGACATAATAATTATTGTTTATTAATGATCTGTAACAAATGTGTATATAAATAAAGAATTGTATTAGGTATAGTGTATCAAATTTCATTCAAATCGGTTCAGATATATGAACGTGAAGAAGTAGTAAACAAACATACTTTCCTGGAAGTTATCACTTAAGGTTATCACTTAAATTATAAATAGGCATATTTACAAGTAGGCGGCCTGATAAGGCGGCCTTCTTAAGTATAATTTAAGTCCTTTTGATATCATTTATTTATTTTGGTGTGCAAAAAAATAGGTATATTGAATTGACTTTCACAAACACAAACTTTCGACTATTGCACCTTAACAGCACAAAGAGTTTAAAATAATGATATGCCCAGTTATGTTGTGGACTACATTATTAATTCTGTTTGTATCGACCGAGTCGACGCGGCGCTGATCTTATGACGGCCACAAGTTCAAGTTCAAGTTCAATTTATTCATAATAATAGGTATTACAGGTCATATCTTAAACTACGAGTACTTACTTAAAAGTATCATACATGTACGTATAATTTAATCTTATAAAATTAAACAAAAAATAATGTCAATATTCAGATTAATAAAACAATTAATAATACAATTAATACTTAAAACAATAATTATGATTTCTATAATAATTATGCAATAACAGTACTAACAATAACATCAATATCACGTCAATAACATTGTCAGGATTAAGATCACCGAATATCGGGAATGAATTCTTCAAAATTATAGAAAGCTTGGTCAACAAGCCAACTTTACAATTTAAATTTGAAAACCTGTAAGCTTATAGCCGCAGTAATTTCGCTGGGTAGCTTATTATATACCTACTGTCGGTCCCATGACGTGCATTAACTTGGCCGACTTCTGCAGGCTTCGTGGCACGTTGGCAAGCGTGAGGCCGTGGCGGGTGCAGTAGTCGTGCTTCGAGGCAAGCTCGGTGTACTCGGCCAGGTGTACGCGCGTGTATACGGCCAACTGGTAAATCAAGATGGCCGGCAGTGTCATCACACCAAGCTCTTGGAAGTGTGGGCGAGCCGGAGTATCCCAGGCAACGCTAGCTACGCATCTGACTGCCCTCTTCTGGAAGATGAAGGCGCGCTTCCAGTCCGCGGCTCGGCCCCAAAGCTCAGTACCGTACTATAGCAATGAGTGAACCGTCGCGAAGTAACACGAGCGCGCCACCTCACGCGGCAACACTCTCGCCACCCTGCTAAGCGCGAAGCAAGCACTCCCGAGCTTCGCATACAAACCGCCTATGTGGAAATCCCATTTTAGACCGCGGTTTACTTGGAACCCTAAGAATGTTGTCTCCTTCCGCTCCTCAATACTCACTCCATCGAATCTCAGTACTCACTCACAATCGAAGAAAGAATCGATTCTTTGCAATAGCTGTAAGCTTGGCTGTTGCATGGTATGGCTAACATTTGCCTAGACGTCGATGTACCTATTTATATTAAACGATATTGAATGCTACATTTAACAGGTAGAGTAGCCGCATCAAATAGGCCTAAAACAATTGAGTTGACACTAAATGTAATTTGTGCTAATTTTAGTAGGTACACATAATTCATTGAAACCTTAGGTACATATTTATGGGAGTAAGAGTTAAAATTTAAAAGAAAACTGTCCTTTTTATGCTCACAAAATATTTCCGATATTGCAGAACACGGGCACCCCGATCCGCGGCGCCAAGCGGGCCCAGTTCAACATCTTCCAGCGGCCAATCAGCGGCATCCCTGCGACTGCCAACCTGCGCACTGTACTCATGCCTATTGTTTGGATTGAAGAGGTAATATATAGAATATCGCTTAGAACTCACGGAGCGGTTTTTCCTGCGCCGCCGCGGTGGCGGCACCGCAGCCTTTGTAGAATACAGATATGTATGTAAATAACTCAAGCACATTTCACGATGCGGTTTACTCCCGCGGCGGTTGCGATTGTTCGCGGCTCCCGCTGCACCCGCGGGCGGGCGCCGCTTGCGGCACCGTTGCCGCGGCGGTTTCCACCCGCTCTGCGATCAAAGTCCGGTGAAGGTCCTTCTTGCGATAATCAGCCGCCAGGTTTGCGGGCGATAATCGCTGCCACGGCGGCAAGCGGCGCCGCACAAAACTCCGGCTCGTGAGTTTTGAAAATTAAACGCGGTGCAGCCGCCGCGGCGGGCGCGGGGAAAAACCACTCCGTGAGTTCTTACGCTAAGCTTTCAAATACGAACTTCGACATTTCATTATCAATCCTACATATTGGTTGGAACGTCTTCGACGTAAGACGTCAAAAGCAACAACTATTGTTCTACAATTTTTTGACAATGTTTAGGTTTGCGTTAGTTAGCAGTAAGCCAGTACCAGACCTATAATATCGTACATAATATCTTAAACTGCGGTACCTTGAGATACTATCATATTTTGTAGTTACCTATCTTAAAACCTAACAAAGCATTTTTGTTGTCTAGTTAGGTAACCAAAATATAGGTCCTCTTTTAGGTTCTTCAGCAAATATTTCATTTTATTTATTTTACTTTATCATACGAGTTAATTTACTCTTCAATTCCTGCTGTCGCCTGTGGGTTTGTCGACAATATTTTAATGAAATTATTTATTTATAATTATTCAGCACTCATTTTTATTTAGCTAAACAAATAACGATACATAAAATATATTGTCAAATAGCACATGTCAACTTAAAAAAAAAAGGTCTTTTTTATTTAACATTTTCAAAAATATAAATGTGTGTGAACTGCAGTCCGTGGACATCCCCGAGGAGTACAAGGACGAGCTGCGCGACCGGCTGCTGTTCGCGCTGAACCTCCTCGACGTCCTCATCCCCGTGGTGATAGCGGTGAGCGCGCTGGTGCTGGCCCTGGGGCTGGCGCTGGCCTGGCGCGCCAAGAGGAACACCACGCCCACCTTACAAACAGCTATTAAAAACTAGTTTATAATCTCCACTTGTTTTATTCTCCTACCCTTCATCTCAATATACCGAAATCTGGGGGCACGGCAGTGCCAAGTCCCCCGCCAAGTCGAGCGCGAAGCAAACACTGCCGTACCATACTTTACTGGAACCATTTCGCCGCTTTTTCGGGCCACTATTTTTTCTGAGATTCTGTCTACCCTATTATAGATATGTTCTTTCACGTGGTCATAGTCGACAAACGTACTTAATAGGTACTTTTGTATTTGTTTGTGTGTTTGTTTCGTTTTCACGTTGTCATGGGCCACGGATCGTGTTGATTTTTCTAATAGGTAATATGGCACCAAAAAAGGGTCCTGAGAGTAACATAGGATACTTTATCTTTATTAGGAAAAGTTTATCTATCTATCTATCTTTGCATTATGCAACAACGCAAGTGAAGTTGCAGGCACTAGTTATTAAGAAATGTCTACTGGTATAGTCTTATATGAAACAATAATAGAAGATAAATACTATAACCGCTGCTGGCTCGTCGATGCGGGCTCCAGGAGTGCAAGTGGTCTGGCGTTTCACGAAGTCCTCCGATCCACTAGGTAGGTACTGGCTCTAGAAAACGCTATTAAAAACTAATTCTTAATCTGAAATTGTTTTATCTTTTCCTATCATTGCTTTAATGTCGGCAAGTTCATAAGATCGTAAATTCATCACTGCTTTACATCGTGCGTAATGTACCTAAACTAGATATGCCTGCGGCTTCATCTGTCTTATCGAGTCTATAACACCACACCAAAATTCACAATAATTTATTTCTCCGCTGCAGTGAAATGGAAAACCAGGTCATTTTTATTAGGTATAATAATAATCATTTTATTGTCAGTTAAACTAGGTTTCAACAGGTCTTAAAAAAGTTACAAGTATCTCTAGTTTATACCCTGTCGGGTGTACTAACATAATCAATTTAATATATTATCATAACAGTTATATTTGAGGTCCTAAATAGTCTTGTACTTGTTTTGTCAGTTAATTTTTGAATTGGGTAAGCCGTAATGATTTAATGTCATACATACTCGTATATGTATAGATGTTGTATTTTATCTTCTCTTACAAAAAAACTCATTTAAGTAGGTAGGTACCTATTTATTTCTAATCTTAAAATTTGTCTTTGATCTTAGATAAATTAGACCTATGATTATCTAGGTGTAGATATGAATTATCAAGCTTCATTAATGATGTTACATTGTCTGTGGAGTAGGTATGCACAATTCTCGATTTCCAGCTAATTCCTTGCCCTCCTAGAGACCTGACGCTTGCCTTCTCTTACTTCTTCGCATACTAGACAAAAGTATCCCGCTCAAAAATAGGATGGATTCTATATATGTATCTATTCCTTAAACACTTTCTTTACACTCGATTGGCTCACAAATATTAAGCAACTGATGATGCCTGCCTAATACAGATAATATGTTTATTCGTAGCTAGGTAACTATGTAATACTATATTAAGAACTATACTCAAGTACATAGGTAATACTTATTGTTTTTATTATCACTTGTAGTTTTTATTTCATATACCTCTATGAATCAACGGAAAGAGCCTACATTGCACGACACAAGTTTCGACTTAGTGTGCAATGTAGTGCACCCAGTGCTTAATGTCTATGTAGTAATTATTATCTTGTTAAATATTGTATTCTACTTTAAGCAGGTACCTACATTTACAAGTACATAGCACTAAGATCTGTAACTAGTTATTTAAGTGTAAATAAATGATTATTATTATTATTATTACTATTTTTATACATACTTGCCTTCCACGTGAAACTGATAAAAAATGGTCTGATTTAGATCTGCATAGTTTGCGTGGTCTAGGCTGCAATGTCGTGTCCTAGGTAGGACACGACATTTCACTCAACCAATATATAATAAGTATATAAAAAATATATTATATTTAATTATGTGTTGTGATAAGTCCTAAAATATTTATTTATTATTTAATATAATATTGACAGCTAATATAGTTTACTCTACCAACTAATGAACTTGCATATGGCAGACATATGTATGTCTGCCATATGCAAGTATTGGATTGGACCTATTGGATTTTCTGGATCTTCTAAGTGTTTAATTGTTCAGGAAAGTAAGTAACTACTATAAAAAACCACAAAGATTGAGCTTGAATGTTTATTTTATACCATTAAAGTTCGTTTACAAATAGTTTTCATTACACTTATAACTTCACACAAACAAGCTGCAAATATTCTTCGTAAGTATTCAATAATGTAATCTGAACGCTCGCAAATAAAACTCAAATAATGTATCTATTCAGTCCGAGGCTGATATAGAGGGTTGGGTAAATAGTCTTTCTTTTAGTGGACTAGATAAACGATTGAGATTTCACGATACGTACTACTCAAAATATCTAACGTAGGCATAAAAATAGTTAACAAATTATTTATTACATTTGAAACACACGAGTGGCCCGCCCTCAGTACCAGCCTGGCGCGCGCGGCCAGTGGCGGACAGTGGCCTGGCTCCATTGCACCGAGATCATGCCATTTGTGTACATCCCAATCATCGAGAGCTGAGCGCCAAACTGAACCTCACCAGCCACAAGAGCCACAAACTCTCCTGTAAATGTTCCTGCGACCCGCCAGCCACTCACAGAACCACATGCACTAGGAACATTCACATTGACTGGCCTGTTAGTTTAGTTGGTAGTGGCTCTGCCTTCTAATCTAGGGGTTGCGGATTCGATTCCCGCGTGACACAAGTATTTATGCATTTTAAAATGTATGATTACTTGTGTTGAGTCTGGTCATTTGTATGTATAATAAGTATGTATTTACAAAAAAAGTATATAAGTATTAAATCCGTCATGTAGTACCCACGACACAAGCGTTAGCTTAGTGTGGGGCTAGATGGCGCTGTGTGCAATGTTCCGGAATATTTATTTATTCTGTGAGTGGCTAGCAGCGATGTGAAAACAATTACATCTAATATAACTTTCATATGTGTTTAGACCACAGCTCTCGTAGATAGACATTGCTGATCCAGGCCACACAATGAAACAAGTTAAAAGGAAAGAAGGTGCTTAACAGACGAGAACCCAAAGTTTATCATTAACAACTTTACTATATGAGCCAACCTAGATACGAGGACTTTAAAAATAATGATAATTGAAATTATTTATTCTTCAAATCAATCATTACAACAAAATGTAGAAAAAAGATGTGTTCCGGGTTGGACTCACAGCACAAATTGAAAAGGACAAGTACTTCGAACATATTCGTGTTCTCTTTCCTCATAACCCTGTATATTCATTAACACAACTGATAAAAGAATCATCATTGAAGTTCATCACATTAAAATAGTTATGTATTATGCACAAGGAGGGGGCATTTTATAGACATTTATTTAACATTAATTAAAGTAGGTATATCGCTTAAGTAATCTATTACTTAAATAAAAATATACTAACATATTAGCGCGACATTCCGCGCATCATTAAGATTTTTATCTAACACATATTTCATTGTTTAATTTAACTACACAAACCATTCTGATTAATGTCGAAACTAGTAGTCAGAAAACTAAATACATATGTACAGTACATAGCCACACACATTTGATTTTTGGAAGAGCAATGGTCCAATCAAAATAAAAGATAATTCATGGATCAGTCGAGATTATTGGACAATAACAATTCATTAGAAATATAAGGTAAAATTGAACGGTTACCAAGAACTCAAGGTAATGATTGAATGTGGTGTCAGTAAAACTAGCAAAATATTGTAGACAACTAGACTGTCTAAAATACACAAAACAGTGTTTTATTATTACTTTGTTTCTGTCTTCAACACATAGAACTTGCGGTGTTCTCCCGCGGAACGTGAACATCAATGTTATACTATTTATATTAATCTGTGTCTGAACTTAGCGAGTACTAAATACAGGGCTTCAGATACCGACACACTACGAACATGAAGAGACTGTTGTCACAACAAAAATGCATAAATCGATCAGAATATAATACACAATAAAATATACTCCGTCACTTAAACAAGACCACGTCAACAAATCATTTGATACATATGTCTATATAACCAAAGA
This sequence comes from Macaria liturata, assembly GCA_964023185.1. Classification (NCBI taxonomy): domain Eukaryota; kingdom Metazoa; phylum Arthropoda; class Insecta; order Lepidoptera; family Geometridae; genus Macaria; species Macaria liturata. Next base: position 16,350,459 of record OZ026808.1, on the reverse strand, counting down.
TTCTAATTCATTGGACTATTACACTTTTATTCGATTAATTAATAAATGATTGTTTACTAAAATGTACAACATTGTAATCGATATTAGTAGGTATCATCTATACGGTAACAAAAACCCGTACAAATAATCATGTCATTTCATTAAACATCGAATTTACACAACACAATCACTAATATATTTATATTAAATTAAACATTAATAATTTTCATTTCATTTCATTAATTGTATGTAATATTCTTCGAAGCCTGATATAAAAATAAAACATCTTAAATATTGTGCAATATAAATAAAAATGCCCCACCGGTTGTCAAATAGTGTACAGGAGGACTGTCAATGTTCCATCATAAAATCATAAATTTAAAATATTATTGGAATTTAAACAATCTTTAAAAAATATTCAGTCCTCTCGTAAATAATTAAAATAATACAAAATTCGACTAAAATGTACAATCTATTCACATTTTTTCTATAGTTATACTATTCCTAGGTGTAAATTAAATAAAGGTCCTAGTTAGGTAAGGTATATATGAACAGTATGTACAGTAAGAGAGGCAGCGCTAGGGCGCGTAGGGCTAGTCGGCGCGGCGGTCGGCGTGCGAGCGCTTGCGGCCCTTGGCGTGCGCCAGCATGGTGACGAGCTTCTTGTGGCTGTCGCCCACGATCCAGCCGTGCTGCGGCGGCGGGCCCGCCTCCGCCTCGTCCGAGGACGACCAGCAGTGGCGCGGCGCACGCGCGCGGATCTTGGGCCCGCGCGGGCGGCCCTTGCCCGCGTCGCGCCCGCGCGTTCGCTTGCCCTCGTCGCGCTTCCGCCGTCTCTTCTTGTGCGCGCCGGCAGCCGTGGACGCGGCGCTGGCGGGCCGCACTGCGCCGCGCTCTACCTCCGACTCCGAGCTCCAGTGCTCCGCGAGCACGTTCTGCTTGCCGACGGTGCACTTCCTCCTGGCCCGCTGGCGCGCCACGCCCGCCTCGTCCGCCGACATCTGATCGAACGCCGGGCTGTCAGACCGACCTTCGTAATCGAAACATTTTTCACTTCTATCTTTTGTATCTGTCTCCGTCTGTATGGTCTTAGTAGATATAGGCTTCTTTGCAATCTCGCAAGCGTCATACTTTTGTAAGCGGATACGCCGACTGGGCACGATCCCCGAGTTTGATTCGCCTTCATTCTTTGCACTGTCTTCGTGTTTAGACGAACTAGTTTCCGGTTGGCTAGATTTATCCGTCTGAGTACCTTGAGCTGACACCATTGTATACATTTCCATGTTAGCCGCCTCAGATGGTGTAAGTCCTTTCAAATATTTGGTAGCGGCTGATTCGTTGCCGGATTCAGCTTCAGATTCATCTATTTTATTGTCAACCGGAGCGCAGGTGGATGCCGTCTCACCAGGTAGTAAATAGGGATATTCTTCTAAGGCATCGTAGTAATCTTCTCCATATTTCATATTCGATTTAGAAAGCTTTTTGACCGTTTTTGGATTGCTATCGTCTCTTATGTCTGTTATATTTTCATGAACATTCTACTGAAGATATTTTACAAGCCGCATTTTCTTTCGGCTTTTCAGCATTGGAGTAATATTGCGGCAGGTCTGATTCCAACAGACATAACGAGGAAGCATAATCAGATTTACTAGGTATGTTTTCTTCTTGTATTTTGTTTTTACTTTCGTGTCTACGGGTGGGCTGAGCTTGTTGGCTGCGGCTTTTTGATTTTGAGCTTTCGTCTGTATTAGAAACAATGTCGTTTTTCTTTTGGTCCCCTTTTTTAGATTTGGCGACATCGTGATCCTTTTCAATTGGGAACGGCAGTTTATCTAGAAAACTGAAATCAAGTGACGTCTCTTCAAGTTCTGATAAAGTATTTTTGCTAACACTCGTGTCATTGGGCTTCTTTTTCTGTCTCTAGCAAACTATAGAAAAGTTGATCAAGATCTGGTTTATGTATATTAACTTCAGGGTCTTTAACTTCCTGTTTCTCACACCGCACTGCGTTATTTTTAAATATATTTCCAATGGCTGTATTTTTATCCGCGTTTTTGTTTTTGTTGAGGCAATTTAGTCTGCCGCATCCCTTCTCGGTGTCGCTTTCATCGGATTCATTTTCACTGGGACAAGCACAGTTGACGTCATTCGACGTATAGAATATAAAATCTCCCTCAGGCGAAGACATTTCACTCTCGTAATCGCTTTCGTCCATTCTATCAGGAACGAACCCTGACGTTCCAGCAACAGCATCATGCGCGACGACGTTTCTGACGTCAGCGGCATCATTGTTTCGTGACTTTTCAGAATGATTTCCTTTTGTAGCTGTAGAACTATAATTTTCATCATCAGATGCTACCAAAGAAGCTACCGTATCTGTTTTGTTTAAATTGGGGTGTTTTTAGGCTTCGGCCCTGTCACTTTTTGTCTTTGTTCTCTGTTCAAACTTTTGTCTATATTTGCACAAACTTTTTTGTTTTCCATTTTTGGACCTAAGGTCGTTAACTGTTTTTTCTTTCTATGCTTCTCTCGACTTTTACCTTTATTATCTTCATCGATGATCATTGCTGATGTTCCAGCAACAGCTTTATCTGTGTCCTTGATGACCCTATCTAAGTCATTGTTAGGTAATTTTTCACTTCGATTTCCTTTTTTAGTTATCCTACAATATTCTTCATCATCGGACGGTGTTAAAGAAGGAAAATCAACTATATCGGCTGAACTTAACTTGGAGAATTTTTCTGGAGGTATGTCATTTTTCTCACTATCTGGCCTTTCGTTCTTTTCTGTAAACCACGGACCTTCAGGCAAATTTTTATTTGTATCTTTTACATTATCACTAGTTTTTTTGCTTTCTAAGCTAACATCTGTACTGAAAAAATGTTTTTTCTTCTTAGGCTTATCTCGGCTTTTTACTCTATCTTCTTTGCTTTTTTCTTTATCTTTGTGTTTTGATTTATTTTTACTGTGCATGCTTCTAAATCTATCCATAACAGTTGATGGTCTAAGATCAAATAATTCAGCATCCTCACTATCTTTAAATTCATAAATATCTTTTACTGAAAGTGGTTTATCTCCTTCCTCAAAGTCACTGTAAGAGCTTTCAGAATCACTCGATTCTTTTCTTCGTTTTGTTGAAGTTTTTCGACGCTTCTTTGATTGCCTAGGCGGTGAAACGTTACTTGGCAAATTAAGATCTTGTGTGGGAATCGATATTTTGATACACTCAAATCCTTTTAGTGCTCCTTTCGTGGGCACTAGACCGCTTTGATGACTTTTTTTGGATGTTTTTGCAATCTTCTTCTTTTCAGTTTGCTTCCGTGACTTGGAACTGAAACCATAAAGCAAAATTTAGTAAGCTGTATGAATGTAAAAGAACATACTATCGAATGATTCAGTGACAATGAAAGCAATGACTATACGACCCATATAGCAAGTAGTAACGACTATACTTTTACCAACTACTGTTTACAGTATATACCTGGTACTTGTTTCGACTGTAACTTGCTGTTTCGCCGCCACAGCCTGTGATCGTCTTTTTCTCTTAATTTTATCAAATTTGTCTTCAAACATGTCGAACTCTTCTACATCGGGATACATCTTAGCTTTATAACCAGGTGGTTTCTCGGCCTTAACTTTTGTACATTTCTTAACGGGTCCGGGTATATGTTCAACTGGATGGCTGTCCTCTACCCTTGAAACTGGATCATTTTGGTCGTCATGTTTTTGAGCTATTTTCTCAGTACTGGTATTCTGATAGCTCATGAAACAATTTCGAGCTGCGTTTGCTTTTGCAGCTTCTCTCAGGCCCGTAAATAAATCATTTTCTAAGTTTCTAACTTCCTCACTATCCATAATGGCTTGTGCAGTTAAAGAGTCCAGATCACTATCATCCATTTTTTGCGCATCGTCTGTTTCATTTGCCTCACTAACAACACCCAAGTCTTTATCTTCGGAAGTCACCGGTTTTAGCGCAGCAGTTGTCTCTTCACTTAGAATTGGTTTCGATTCTGCAAAAGAAAATTAAACAAATTTAGTGAGTGTAACATTGTAGTTTTTCAAGAATTTTAAAGTACGTTCCCCAAATCTATTGAGCTGCTTATTTCTTTTAACTTTGATTTAGGTTAAACAATGTACCAGATTTATTTTGATATTCAACTCATCGTAATCATATATTACTACAGGCAAACTGATATCATTCTAAATATATAACATACCTTCGGAGGCCTCTATGGTAAATTCGACATCAATTTTTTTCTTGTTTTCATTTGATTTTTCAGATTTTTCCTTATAACCTGTGTAATCGTCAGTATCATTAGATATCAAATGGAATGTCTCAGATATTTTCTTGGTAGCTAATAAATTGGATTTACGTCGAGTTTTTTCATAACTAAAGAACTCATTCCATCCTTTTTCGGAGCGCAGTTTTTCTACTTCATTAGAAACTGCATCAACATTGGTTGTAGTTGCACGTCGAGACTTCTTTTGTTTAGTTGATTGTTTTTGTTTATTTTCATTCTCTTCCGGTAACATCATATTTGATTCAAAGCACTCATCGATCGCGTGAGATGGAGTTTCAACCGTATTATTAGCATCAGTCGATACCCTTTCTTTGTCAATCAGAAGACCTTCGTCAGGATATTCAGTCTCTGTAATCGCAAGTGTCTGCTGGATATCATCTTTTTGTTCAGGGACTTTTTCACTCTTCTCGTCACTCTTGCCAAAGCGGCTATTACTATATTTGTTTTTAAGTTCTGATTCTTTGTCTTCTACATATTTTTGTAAGGGTACATCACTTTTTGAGGAATCTGAATCAGACTCCCGGCTCAATTCAGGTACAGTTATAGAGGACATTTGCTTTAATGGTCTCGCTGGTAAACCATATGAGTCATAGTTTTTAATTGATTTGTGCTCAGTTAATTTGGATGTCTGGCTGCCTTTACCTTTTTTCTTAACTATTGGCTTTGCTGTGTCTGGTATATCGTCAAAGTCATATGGATCTCGTTGCTCAGAAGGACCCATTCTAGGGCTACTTTTAATAGTTGCAGGAGAAGACTGTGGTTTTTTACTCGACATAGGTTTGCTGTAACATGTCTTACGAATTTCGACAGAAACATTAGAGTTTGCTGCACTATCATCAGTTATTTCATCTAACTCGTATGTTGGCTCCCGTACAATTTCTTGTTTTTCAGATTTTTTTCGATTAATATCTCGATCAGTTAGCGCTTTACTGTCAATAGAGTCGTCTACTAAGCGCTGCTTTATGTCTAACACATCTTTTTCATCATTGGTGGCTAATGGGCTAACCTCGCATTTTGTGTTATTATCCATTGGCTTTGTGATTTCGAGCAATTCGTCAAATTCAATATCATATGGGTCACGCTTTTCAAGAACATTAATCCTACTTTTCATCGCCACAGAAGAACGTGGTTTTTTACAGGACAAAAGCTTGCCATAACACGTTTTTCGAGTCTCAGCATTTTTTTCAGAATATTTTGTGTGACAATCAACAATTTCTTCAGATGATTGGGGTGTTGGCTCTTGATTAATACTGTGTTTTTTAGACTTCTCGCTGTTAATATCTTGGTTCATTGGCGTGTTTTTATCATCAGATTCATTGGTTGATCTTTGCTTCGTTTCTAATAATACTTTATCGTCATCTGAATCAAAGTCAGATTGTGATTTATTCTTGCCTTTGGATTTGTTGGATTTTGTAGAGTTAATTTCGGACAAGTTAGATACATTTAATTGGCGTTCAACGTGTTTAGATGGGTCACAGGCTTCTATAACATTACCGCTAGAAGTTTCAGTCTCTTTTTCCTTAGATGCTGTTGAACATGTGCACATAGAAGAATCATTCTCACGACATTTTACAATATTTTTGCAAGATTCATTTTTCAACTTTTTATTTTCTGCTTTATGAAGTTCTCGCAAAATTAAACTATTGTCTTCTAATTGCACGTCTCCCTTAATTGTATAATTTTCATCAATGTCACAGAAACTACTCGGTCTAGTTTTCTTCTGATTAGCTTTTCTTGAATTTGGCGATTTTTTACGTTTTGTCTGTTTTCCTTTTTTAGCTGTGGTAATTTCAAGCTCCTCATTTGGCACGGTTACAACGGGAATTTCGATGTCTATTGCATTTGAATCACTGATACGCTTCTTATCTTTCTCCACGCGAGATAATATGAGTCGTTTCATGGTTAATGGTGTTACTTTGGTATCTTTATTTCTGTCGTCGTCTACTAAATAGCTACTGTCCACGTACATGGATTTCCCTCGTCTGCTGCGGCGTAGAGGTATTACGTTAATCTCAGAAATTTCAGAGCACAGATCAAAATCACTTGTGCATTTCATAGCATCCGTCACTGGCTTTCTTACATGAAAGCTTAAATCATTTAGCTCTTTTTTACGACTGCTTTTATCGTTTTTAATCTCCATATCATGTATGTTACTATCGTCAGTGCTATTGGTTATTGTATCAGTATAATTTTGGTTTTCTTTAATTCCCTTCATTAGAGCAATATCACGTTCAATACTATCATTTTTATCAGTAAGAGAATTATTATTTGTACTCTCGCTGCTCTCGGGAAAAAGATATAAGCTTAAATCTTTAACGTCAATTTTGTATTGATTGTCGCATACATTTACTTTAGCGTTATCTAGATCATTAATCTTCGATGTATCATCACTTTTTTTGGTAATAGCATCTAGATCCCTCTCATGATTAATATGGGTCACACTATCAACTTTGCTTTCAGAAAGTTTACTGCGTGATGATGTTTTTTTAGAACATATCTTTTTGTAGCGCTTCGTAATCTTTCTTTGACGATTTTGTTTTTCTTTGAATTTACTTTGTTTTAATTTGGTTTTTTCTCTTGTAGAATCCTTACCGTGCACTGCTGGTGAATAGATATTTTTTTGCTTAATAACTGCTAAAGCAATATCATCATCAGAATCCTCTTCATTTATTTTTGCCTTGTTAGTTTTATCCATTTGTACAATCATGCTATCTAGTGCTACATCGTGCTTTAAAACTTTAATTTCAGCAGAAACTGAGGTCAACTGCTCCAAATCACTGTTAGTATCTATCAAAACCCCAGAAACATTATTTTTATAAATATTTTGGTCTTTTTCAAATACCCTGTCATTTTCGTTATTTAGACTTTGACTGTCATAAGGAGATTTTATTGGTATTGACTCAATAATGTTCTCTATATCTTTATTTTGGGGTGAATTCATTGGCGGCTGAAGAACTTTCTTATCAATATTGGAATCTGTGGTGCAGTTATTTATTTCTGAAATACTATCTAGTACGGTTTCATTTTCTTTGGGTTTAACATTTTGAGAAGGGGCATTTTCTTGCTCTTTTACTTTATTACTATTTGTTGTTTGATTATTATCTAGGACAAAACTAGTTTCTTTAGTCGGTTCGCCACTTAAGTAAGTATCCGAATTAATTTGTTTCTTATGAACATGTTCTTCATCTTGTTTTAAATCTGATATAGTATTGTCGTGAATCATTAAATTAGATGTAATGCTCGATTCATCTGTTGTATTTGTATTTGATTTATAAGAATAGTTCATTAACAATTTCTTGTCTTCATGGAACGTTTTTTTGGCTAATGTTGTTTTGATACGAACTGCTCTTAAGCTGGCAGTTTGCTCATTAGAAGCTTTTTGTTTTGTAGCAGATGTGAAAGCCGACTGTTGTATAGGAATCGCAAGATTTGTGGGAATCCCAATGGAAACGGCTTCAACTTTGTTTAAAAGAGGATGATTGCTGATGTTTACATCGCTATTTTCACTGGCTTTCTCCAGAGAGTAAGTAGTTAGTGACACAGAGTGACGAGCCTCGTTGGTACCAAAACCCGAATGTGGAGACAAAGTTGGCACATATGAAGGCGCTAACAATGATGTGGACTGCGATTCGCCAGCGTTTAAACTTCCTCGTGAATGCGAAGGCGAATGCCTCTTTTCGGGAACGACGATACTTGATGACATTGAAGTGTTAATATATACTCTATTAGGTTCGTTGGATACAACAGTGTTTTCCTTGGTTTCTGGCCACGTAACGCTGGCACTCGTCATAATTTCCTTTGATGAAATATTCTTTGTATCAGTTTCAACATTAGCGACCGGAATAGAAACATATTGTGGTAATATATTCAACAGTTGGTTGCGGTGATCTTTTGGAATAGTACCTAATACTTTGACTAATTCTTCCGGTAACATCGCTATTTTGCGCGCGGTTTCAGCATCTTGTTCGCTTTGGTTAGCGTCACTGTCACCTAATTTTTGTGATGTGATTGGTCCCATGGAATGTTGGTCTTGCACAGAGTCTTTCGTCGCTGGATTTTTTGGCGATGATAGCTGTTGTCCTAAGTTTAAATGGTAATCTTTACTAACTTCCAAGTTAGCAGGTACGTAATTATTATCTTCTAGCCTTTTTTTCGTGCTGACTTCCACGGAGAGCCGGGAAACGTCTTCTGGGTTTCCCAAGTTATCGGCATAATCGATATAATTTTTATCATCTGATTTCGATAATTGACAAGGTATGGGATAGTTATCATCAGGTGAACGATATTCATTTACACTAGACCAAGAAGTGTTGATATTACTTCCAGATTTCGTTTTTAAGATTTCATCTTTGTAACCACTTTGAAGACTGTTATTTGACGACGTGACTAGAAAGGGGTTATCGTCGCTTTCCCCTTTTCGAGCATCTGCAGTTGATGGGAGTGCTGGATATTGTTGTGATAACTGATGATGATTTTCTTGACACGAATTCAAGTTTTTATGATTATCAGCATTTTTGAGTAACATAGCAGGATTTTCTTGGCGGCTGAAATCATCAACGGATTCAAATCTATGCGAGTACTCCGGCAGTATCATATGATGAGAATGAGTCCGCAATAGTTCTATGTTATGTCTTGGTATCATTGACGTATCATTGCTTTGTCTGTCCTTTATGCACATGTTGATAGACAAATCAGACGCCTGTAAAATGTCGAAAGTGTGTTCTTTTCGAGATACGCAGCTTAAGTCTAAAGGAGCATCTTCGCTTAAACTAGCCAGATTTGGGTCACGTGTTAGAGGAAGTTTTGCCATTGAAGGTGGCTCGAATGGTGGCATAGGTTCATGGTACAAACGTGAACAGTTGTCTGGAATTGCGTTATTTTCATTTAATCTCAAGTCAGTAGTATATTCAGATTTATTCAATAAGTCCATACTCGGGACCGGTGGGCGCGCATATACCTCAGAGCTCCTTCGTTGTTTAAGTCTTGGTGGGTCATTTTCTAAAGTCTTTGTTTCACTTAGTCTATTAAAATTACATAACCGTGTTGCTTCATGACTTTCGTGGCAAGCTATGCCACATGCACATACATCAAAACGTTCAGCTTTCTTCGGCTTATTTTCTTCACTTGAATCTGAGTTGACGGTATCCTGTTTACTACCGCTGTCGCAACTTGTTTTTCGATTATCATATCTTTCTTGTGTATTGTTCTTGGCAACCTGGTTACTAGACCCAGCTTTTGATACGCCATGCAAGTTGTCGTGTACATCTGAATCAATATGCGACAGAGTTGGCAAGGGATATAATCTTTCATCTCGTCTGAAATGTTCACTACCACTAGTTTTGGGAAAAATCTCCGGCCCATAGTGTGGCTTTTCGCTATATTTCATTGTTCTTTCATATTCTGTTCGCGCATTCATAAATCTCTCATATTCTTTTTGCTTTTCCATGTATGATTGTAAGGCATAATTACTATAATTTGCCAATTCTGATTGAGCATATGCCTCAAAGGACTGGCGGCGTAAATTGTTTATGATCAGTTGCTGCTGTATCTTTTCAGCAACAGCATCCGTAGGTGAAGTGCGAAGTGCTTCCCTAGTCTCATACACATTGGAACAAGTATCAGAACTGTTCGAAATTCGCCTGTAAGAGTCCCGCCGGGCGTGGATGTTGGGTGGATACGGCGAAGGCAACGCCGGAATTCTCAAATGCTGTGGATCGGATAGTGCTAGTTTCAAATGGCTCGCATTGAATACCGCAGGTGTACTGGATTCGAATGCTACTTCTCGTGGGCTTATACTGGCTTGCACCTTCGACGAAACTGTCTGTTTAGATTGCATGGTTTGTTTTCTTGTAGGACGAGTATTTTGATTCGTTACCGCGGGTTTTTTAATGGGTCTGCGTTTTGATTTTTTTGATGTAGGCGAGTTGTTTCCCTGTCGTGACGTATTCTCTTCAACAACCTTTTCTGTATTATATGCCCGTCGAGTGGCCGTTTGAGGAGCAACTGTATTTATTGATGTTGGCACCGAGTATAGACCAGCCACATATGCTTGTGCTTGACACATTTCATTATTTAATTCATTGTTCTCAGGTAGTTGGCGATTAAACTTTTGATACAAATAATAATAACAGTTATGCTGTAAAATTTGTAAACCTACTTCATCGCTGTGACCAGACATTTTTTTCTGGATTGTAGGGATGGCTTCCGTTACACATTGTATATTTAAATCTTTTAGCGTTTGTAAAGTACTTTTTACCACAGTTTTATTCGGCGACGAATGTAGGGTTTTATTTATTTGCCAAAAGGTAGACAATTTTGATAAACACACCATGAACTCATTGATATTTGGAGGATTGTCACAAAAAGGTGCTTTTGCTGGAGAAATTTCATTTAGTGTTGATACTTTGATATTTTTAGAATCTAAAGGTTTAGTAGATTTTGTGATACTCAATTCGGGTTTAGCTTCACGTTGAGTCTGAGTAAGTGGAATATTATCGTTAGGCAAGGGTGTCATCTTTTCATGGGAAACTTGACATTCAGCGGGCGACTGTTCATTTACAGGATTCTTAACTTGAGTTTTACTCGACTGTTTTTTGATACATCCTTCATTGCTTTCATCATTATTCTTTATTTTTTCATTGTTTTTTGTAGTTGGAGTTGTTTTGAAGAGTGTTTCTGATTTTGGTGTACTCAAAGGTACTTGCCGTGCTAGTGCTTTCGCCGGTTCTTCTAGTGCCAATACCTCTGCCACGGGCACCTCCTGTGCCGGTACCTGTGCTGCTGGTACTTCAACTGCCGATATCTCCATTGCCGGTATCTCCACTGCCGGTACTTGAACTGCCGGCATCTCCGCAGCCGGTACTTGCCCTACCGGTATGTGCGCTGCCGCTACCTGTGCTTCCAATGTCGCCGCTGTAGGTATCTTCGCTTGCGATATTTGCGCTGCCAGTATCTCCGGTGCAGGTACCTCAGTTTTCTTTTTGGTACTTTGTGAATGAGTTTCTAGTTTCCTGGAATCATGCTCTTCACTGTCTCTTTTATCGATTGGAAGACCTTTTTTAGTTCTGATTTTCGCAATACAATTTTCTATGTTTAATACCTTTCGCACTTTGTTTGTTTTAATTCGACTTATTTCTGCACCTGTTTTCTGCGTATCAGACTCTGTAGTATCTTTTGAATTAGATGAATCTTCAATAGTGTCATTAGATTCTTGAATCTCATTCAATATTAAATGTTGCCGCACATCAGGTGAAATAAATCCGTCTAAAGTGGCAGATCTGATGTGCAAGGGAATTTTCCCAACGCTTGCATGATGCTCGGTTGGATCAAGGTCGAGTGCTGATTGCGCTGCATCTAACGCGTGCGCAAAAGGCAGTCGTTGACTTGGATCCTGAGATACTGGTATATTTTTCAAATCCAAATAATTGTTTACATCACTGTTGTTTGATAAGGGCGGTTTGTCAACTTTTTCAACTGTAACTTCGTTTTCAAAGTCTTTGCGCTCTAATGATCTATAAACAAAAGGTTGGTTCAGAGGGGATGGTAAAATATAAGACCGATGATAAGGTGGCAATGAGTCGGCCTCTTCAGTAGCATAGGTAAGACTAGCAATGGAATGTCTCAGAGGTAAGTTGGGCATTTGGGACACATTGTTGTTTTGATGGCCACCTTCTCTTGGATCAGGGGGGTGACCCATACCTCTCTGGGTACTGTTATCATCGACACCGCTATACTGCCTACCATTGCTTGAGCAGGAACTTGTCACATCGATTCGCTCGTCTTCAGAGTCCAATTTTGTCACATCAATTTTTTCGGATCCATCAACACTCGACACTTCGGTTCTTTCTATGTCTTCAATTGATTCTGGCATATCAAGTCTCTGTGCTGCTTCAAGTCTCTGAGCTACTTCAAGTCTCTGTGCCACATGAACACTCCCTGTCACAATAATTCTCTCCTCTTCTTCTCTGATTTTGCATCTCCGCATTTCACGAAGAGTTCGTGGGTTTAATCTCTCTGAATCGGCATTAAGTTGGTTAGGATTAAAGTAACGTAGTGGATAGTATTCAGGGTGTAACGTCGGTGAACACACATCAGACAGTCGTATATTTTGAAACAGATGTGGCTGTCTTAAGTAATCTGGGCAGTTATTTGGTAAATGCCCCATTGGGGTTCCGTTTGGTGCCTGGTGGTCATAGTTGTTCGAAGACCACTGCATCTTGTTTTCTTTTTTAGTATTTGGCTTCTTTTTCTTATTTTTGTTAATCGTGATCGTTCTTCTTAGTGGCTGTTTTCCGTTGCCAGATCTCGTTGAAATTCGCGTAGCACTTATCTTCAAGGGTTGGTCATCTTCGTCAATTGTCGAAGAGTTGTCGGTATCATTATGTTTTTTATCTTCTTTTTCTGTTGTACTTTTATTAGCTTTACGCAAGCACTTTCGAGGTCGCTGGTTTGTATCTTCTGACGCTTTAAGTCTAACTTGTTTTTTTACTTTAAGAACAGTTCTTTTTGGTCTCAATAAGTTCACCGGAGTAATCCTGTTTCGCTTAGCCGGTAGGTCTGCAATCATCTTCCGGATTGTCTCGGCTAGAAGAACGAAAAGCACAATTAGATTAGTTGATTCTCATTAAAGTTATTGAAAAGTGGTTGCTAGTATTTGCAGTGATGTTTCTGGATAAAACTTTAATCTTAAAATATTTTGCATGTATGTATATGTATTTCATACAGTATAGGTAATGAATATTGTTTCTATTTTAATTTTATTGACTACCACCTATTTACCTACCAATGCTAAACAAACCATAGTAGGCAGAGTAGTTTAATAGATACAGTTAAAAAGAAACTATGATAAAATTATCATAGTTTCTTTTCAACTGTATCTTAAACTCCCTATACAGCAGATACAATTAGCAAAAATTACTATATTGTACTAAATCATGTAGACATACAAACGGCTACAAGCGCGTGATGTGACTTCTATGATCAGTTTGAAACAAAGGTTTTTCTTTTTCATGTGAACCAGAGTCACGTTGTTGTATTTTGTATGTTTATTTTTTAAACGTAGCTAGCATTGTAACATTAAATCATTAGAGTAATTACTATGGTACAACGTACAGTGTGAGATCTAACCTATATATTTATACTATAATTTGAATAAATAAATGAGTATGTATATTGTTTTTTTTTAATACATTTCATATCAATGATCAAGCTTTTTAAACGTGTTTTCTAAGCAGCTAATAAATAATCACAGGCTATTATGTGAAGTAACGTCACTATTTTCAATAACTTGCAGCTACATACAATTTGCAAAAGAATTTTCGTATGCATGAATAACTATAAATCCGTCTTTATTTTGGAAGAACCAGTCGCCTTAAGTCCCATTTTAAGTTTTAGATCATATTTAAAGTATTATATAGAATAGGGTACAATAGCACAGCATCTCTTTCTGTCAAAGCCCGGGATAATTATATAAAAAAATCATATAAAACGATTAAGTCTCCGTGGTATAAATGCTCATTCATACCATGGTTGGCAAATATGTGTAACGATAAACCAAAAACTTATGGTATATTCCAGTAATAGAATGCTACGAAAGGTAAATCTAATATCCTTTAATATCCACAACAACAGAAGTTCAGTTAAAACTACAAACCCAACACAATATGGGAACATCAAACAGGCGACTAATAAAACTGTGATCTTAACTAAAATGAAGTAAACACCTAACAAAATAACTGTCGTATCGTCACCTGTGAACGAAGTGGCCATGCTTACTACCAATTTGTACTACGACACTGCAAAAACAGCATATTATGCTATTTAAGCTGAGCTACACTTGGGCTCTTTTTTTGCATAATTTAATGAACAAAGAAATGCAAATGTGTTTTTGCGGAAACACAAATTTTCAAAGGTTTGGTTATTTGGGATCATTCTCGCAGATCCATAATGGAACTACTGGGAAAAAAGATTCCCACTAGATCTATAGCGGCGATCAATGAATCTGGTGGGAACGTTTTGTCCCAGTAGATCCATTAGGGATCTGTGAAAATTAGATTTTTCTGACACAGTAGATCAGACCTCGGCAGGCCATGTAAAAGCCTCTAAAAGCGTTTACGAACGGGTAACAGAGGTATGAGTAAACTAGATCAAGCATTTCTATTCACGAAATTCTCAGCTCTCAGCACACTGATATCTTATTATAACATACGATATCCGAAACTGAATGCCACATTATATACATATTTCACAATTAAATTGTAATATTTAAGTAGGTACATAAAATGACTGGTTTTAAAAAAAAAAAATTTTTACATGTACCTATAAGATATATAAAAAAATTGAATTTTTGAAAACCATCATTTTATATACTTAAATATTACAATTTAATTGTACTTACTTACTTTATGGTAAGTACCTACTACTACTACAGATGAATTTTGGGTTAATTACTTTACACAAATCTTATTTATATTCGAGCCTACCTAGTTACAATAAATCTTTACATACTTTAATAATTTTTACAAAGTTGCAAATGCATTAACTACAATTACTTGAACACAAAAGTTAATCTATTAACCGCTTTTTATAAGGTTTTAATAATATATTAATTCAACATAACATATTGATATGATGTACGGAGCAGATAAAATTTAGTGGAGAGTCTTATCAATTGATTTATTCCAAGCTCACGTATATCTACATGAAGAGCATTAAGGTATGTAATTCAGTGTGATTAAAATTTGATGTATTATTTTGTTTAATTTTGAGTTCCACGATGCTGTGTTTTGCCCCTCTCGCTCCCTGCTCCCTGCCTCTTGCTCCCTGGCCACCTCCTAGCTAGTCGACATGTTGCGAGCAAACATGAGGCACGACAATACGAGAGAGTGTGACCGATTTGACTAATTTGGGATTTATTTAAATTTGCGGAAGTCAAAGGAAGACTCAAAGGTGAGAATTTTATTTATCGAATCAGAGGCGATACAAAGTTTGTAAGATCAACTTGTAGTAAGGAATAAAAATATTAAATCTTGGGGAGTATTCAGTTCCGGTTATACGAGTACCTACGCCAATCTAATGGTAAAAAAGCATGATATTTCTAGCTACTACCTATATCAGTTCGACATTAAACCAATAAATCAACAACAATATCTTGGTAACGGATCACCTTTGTGAACCATCAAGAATATTAGCTTTGTAAGTGAGCACTGTATCCGCTCGTAGTACGGCGAGCACAAGCGGGTACTTATGTACTACGTCATATCCCACTGTAAGTTCCATGACCGTTTCGCAAGACACGTGAGGCCTAGTTCATTAAATATTATTTGGTATGGTTGCACTTTAAAAAAAAGTAATAATAGTACATTGTTCACCGAGAGGAGAAAGTGACCGATAACCGTCGAGGGTGTCGTTTGAAGCCCGAGCCGTAGGCGAGGGCTTTAAAACACCCGAGATCGGGAATCGCACTTTCTCTCGAGTGATACATAGTGCTTTATACTACACCTACGATGAAAATAAAAAACTAAATCTTTACTAATTGAAATTTATATTGAAATTGTTGCAGACAACACACAAATTGAAAATGGCGCCAATGGCATCTGCAATTTTTACATGTTCTTTTTTCAAATTGTTTGACACCATCCAACACACAGCTAGTGGCCAGTGTCATTTTGCGAACTTGGAGATAAAAACTCACTGTAAATACTTTTTGGCTTTTGATATTTAGGTTACCGGCTAAGACTATGCGTCTTACCCAAAATATAAAAAAAATCACGTAAGAAATGGATTTTCATACACTTTTCTCTCCCGCTCAGATGCGTTTTCTCCCCGCATATTTGTTCGATATGCAATGACGTACTTTCTACCGTAAATTTGATAAAGTATCAAGGTACTTTCCGAGCAGGTGTAGTATAAAGACTATTCTATGCTGTTATTTGCAGTAGAGGATAATAATTGCACGTTGACAAAATCACTCCTGCATTAAATATTTTTATACTATTTACCAAAACATTCTCGATATCAGTTCGATCAGTAGTGATAGCCAAACATATTTCCAATAGAATAAATATTTTTTCAATCAATAAATTATATTTGACTTATACTTATTTAATGTAAAATTAAACTTATTTTTAATAAATTGTCTCTTTGGTGAACTAAAAAGACTAGATCTACCTTAAAATAGATTTGCGTTGATGACTTTTAATTATAAAGAAATGTACAAGGTATAGCCCAATATTTTTCTGTATTCACCTGTTTGGGTGACTTTACTGCAGTCATTCAAGCATTTAAGAAAGGCAACATTCAACTACATTGCAAGGCGTGTAAATAAAACATATAAACCGACGCTTAAAATAGCAATTTATTCACTTTGTACGTTGGGATCGTAAGGACCGTATGTACGAGTACATCGTCGACAAGTAACATTGACTTCATTGCAACTCAGAATAATTCAAGCTCATACTAGAGGTACTCAAAACTACATTGATCTACTCATCAATTCTATTGTTGACTGATTTTCATATCATAGATATCATTTCAAAATCGAGGCCCGTCTTTATATTATAACTGTTTCCTACTTTTACTCAAATCAAGAATGGTCACACGTTTTGAGAGCCTCTGGGAAGTATACATTCTGATGATAGTGTTAAGAGGATTAATGAGTATTCAGAACAAAACGTGACATTTAAGCGTAAAAAAAGGAAGAAAAATAATGAAAACTCACCATCTCCTACTTCGGCTCGGTTCCTAGGTCTCGGTCTCATATGAGACTTCTGTCTGCGTCGAGCTCTCATATCTTTGCGCATTTTCTTACGTATTATGTTGTCGGGCAGCCTAGGCCGCCGCCTGCGCACGCCGAACGGCCGATATCGACATTTCCTACGCACTGCGGGCGTGTCGCCCGCACAGTCCAGCATGTGCTGGTGGAGATCCTCCAAAGTGACCGACTTCTTGCACTTGGTGCAGTCCCTGAACCCTCTCGGCGGCCTGGTTCTGTTCGGCATTTGACTGAGCGGCACGTAGAGGTGCTTCAGGATGTCAGCGCTAAGCAGCGTCTCGCCGACGATCTCGTAATGCTGCACTTGCGCATTAGGGTGCTGCGTGGCGAGGTGGTGCGTGAGCGCGCGCGCGTCGCTGGTCTGCTCGCCGCACGCGCAGCACACGAAGCAGCGCGGCCGCACCCACTCGCCGCTCAGCACCGCCGGCTGCTGCGAGCATTCGCTGCGGCTAGCCGACAGCCCGAGGTACGATGGCAACTCTAGTCCAGCCTCCTCATCTACCGGGGTTTTTTTTACTTGTACAACTGGCAACAAGCGCGTTGGAATATCTCGGCTTTCGAGAATTTCTTTCAACTCCGTTCCAATTTTGTTTTGTTTCTCTGTTTTTTTAGCAGTGGGAGTAGTTTTAAATATCTCATCGAACTTGCTTTTCATACGTAACTGTGTCCATATATCTAATCCCGAGATCAAAGTTATGATACAGCTATTGACGTGGCTATCACGTTTAGTCTGATCGAGAAGCATCATCAAGCTTTTATCATTTTCTGCGGAGTCCCACTTCCACTTATGTTTGGGCGCCAGGGCTCGAGGCAAGAAGCCGTCGAACAAATGGCGCGAGCACTGCTCCTGAGCTAACAAGATCGGAAACCCTTCAGCCGTGTTTATCAGCACACTGGCTTTCGACTTCCTCGTCTTGCTTGTGAAGTCTTTGTTGGGGTTAAAATTTAGTGTCCCGTCCACAAAATTTGCTAAATTTTCTTGAACATTCTTTGCCACTCGTGAATAGAAATTAGTATCGAAACATTTTTCGAACTTCTCATTCGGTTCATCCATAATTTTTATTAAGTCTTTCTTGGATTCACCGACTCTAGGCGATCGATGTACAACGCCAAGCCTGGATAAAATCTGGTCTGCATCGGTATTGTGAAAAGAAAAATTAGGAGGAATACGTTTGTTCCATTGCAAGTCATCTAACACGATGACAGCACTCTTGTCCATGCCGGCAGAGCCGAGAGAGGTTTTGGCGGACGGCAGGATCAAATTAGTTGTTATTTTATCCTCAATGTCAGCCGCATCATGACTCTCGGACGGTTTCAACTCGCAGGATATAACAATTCCATTGAAACTGATATCTTCAGTATACTCCGCGTTTTCATTTGATTCTCCGGCGTTTTCTTTCTTCATTAGCTTTTTTGGATTCTTTCTAATTCTCGTTGAAGACTGTTGGCGTAATTTACAGCGGTATGGTAACTTTTGTTTATCGCAAACATTAAGTTTATGTTCAGCGAGCTCAGTGGTGGAAGCGAACCGAGTATGGCAGTCCAAGCAAGCGAAGTACTGGTTGGGGTGACTATCGACCATGTGCTTGATGATGGCATTAGAATCGGCGTCCGTGTGATTGCAGTACAGGCATTTAATGAAGTTGTCTTGTTTCGATGTCGATAGGTGAATACGGCGGGCGTGCTTGGAAGCAGTCTGCCGCGCGTGGAACGTGCTGTCGCAGTAAGGGCACAGGAACAGAGGCGGGCTCGCAGGGTCACACTTCGCTGAGAGATCATCTTGTTTGACGGACGACGCTTTTGACGAGGTACTGGACCTAGTGGGGCGGACTTTATCTCGTCTGCTTTCTGCTTTTTGGCCAGCTTTAAGTTGAGGGTTCGGGGTGAAGGTGCTAATAGATTTACGAGGTCTTAATCTTCCGTTTCTAGGTGAAGCTTCATCCTCCCCCGTACTCATCGTGTTTATTTCCTCAGCTCTAAAAAGGTAGAAATGAAACACAACACTCAAAAATAAAAGACATAATTAGCTTAAATAAATGAAAGACATCTAGGCGGAGGAAGACAGCTGCAGCCGAACATTTAAACGTTTACACAAAAATAAATGTGATGCAGACATCATGGGCACAGACATCGAATGATACTTATTGGCTGACTTGCAAAACGAGTATCAGTTTCAGTCATTGCGTCGCCTATTATAACTAAATACTGGAGTAGGAGATGTATGTGTCATAAATAAACTTCCATGTGTCTTTTAAATGTTAGGTATAGCAATTTTTGTGACGATCTTGTGTTAAAATGCAGTTGAGTGCACAAGAGGACGATGCAAACAACGTTTTATCGAGATGAAATATTGCATTGTTTTTCTATTCAATAATTTCAGTTTTTAACCTATCTTAGAAGCTTCGTCCTCGCCTTGGCAGCAGCAGCTGCCTTGGCAGAAGTTGTACTAAATGGCAGCTTATTCTAAATTTATTTTAATAAAATAAAACGTTTAAGGACAATATCTAGAAAAAGATTATTTTAATGTTTATTACACTATACAAAAACTACATTTAGGTTACTGTATACTTTTAATGTTAACTGTTTATAACAAAAAATGTTATGAGTAATATTATCTACCATCATCGTCAGGTTTTTTTTTGATGTGTAATAAATATACCTATCAAACAACATGTTTAAGTACTCGGCTGCTTGACTTTGAGATAGATACTTAAAAATTAATGTGAAAATATGCGAATGCGCAAGGTCCACTTACTTGGTTAAATAAAAGACATTGTCTTCACAGGTGAATACTTGAGCGCAAGGATAGAGTTCTAAATAATCCGATTCTAGCTCATGTTTGCGCTGGCCCGATGTCAAATAGCCATCAGGGGGAGATCTAGACAAAGTGGAAATGGCTCTTGTAATTCTAACACTTTGTCGAGATACAATATGCTATTTAAATTAAAGTCGCGAATCGATACAGAATACGAAACAGAGATCTTAAATGTATGGTAATCGATACACATAAATATTACATCAAATCTGAGGCGCAGGATGGGATAGGATGGACAGGTGTGCGGCCGCTTAGGAACTTTCCAGAAGGCGACACTGGTTGACACATCTTCAGGGACGGAAACGGCAACAATCTTATGACAGGAATGATCGGCTATTTGCATTAGTTTTGTATTGAGAAACTGCAGTCAGAAACCAATTATAACATTTGTAAGTTGCGTCTTGCATTATAATCTGCTTCGTACTTTGCTTAGTGAAAAATATCTGTAATAATGGTTTCACGCAGATATAACGTATTATATTCAGTGGCCCGTAAACTTGTTGTAGGTAAATACCAGCATAAAGTTCACCAGCCATCATTTAAAAATATACGAAAACTGTCGTTTACCGTAATGCAAGTGTATTTGACAAGCGACCGATCACCCTGCATTAGTTTAAAATCAGTCGTTTTAAAACTCGCACAAAGTTTAATACATAGTAAAAAAGGGTAAACAACAGACCGTATTTCCTAATAAACCTAAATCAACAAGTGATTAGTTGATCGGTGTTTTGTCATATATTCATAGACAAAAACATAAACGCGAGGTATGAACAAATTATTGAAAAACTTATCACTTATTAAATAGAGTTTATGAGTCACACGGTAAATTGTACAATTTTCAACAATCTCTACATGCTCTTAGCGTGTCCTGATTTTTTAAACGGCCGAAAATAGCCTCCCCTTGCAATAATCCAAAATAGCATATTTTTCCAACAATCTAGCAACAACAATATGTACATTCGCAGTGAAAATGAAATTGATTGCAGGATAATTATGTAGAGGCAAGCATGTATTTGCAGCACAGCTAAATTTACAGCCTATTATAACTAAGCTTATTTACAAAATGTTGTTTATTTGATGAATTCGGAGTGGCAATATATTATGTTACATATTTTGTTTAAATGTATTTACGTAACACGTAAGCGGTCAAATTACTCATTTCAAAAATGCAATAGTTAGATTTGTTTGTAATAATTGCCTACTTATCATATTTAAGTAAATGATTAGTATAAATTTATAGCGTTAAATATTTTGAATGTATCCGATATATGATCGACGAATGCAGTAGTTACGTAAGTAGCTATCGTTAATTGTTTTTGTTTGCTCTAGTGATTTAAAAAAACCCTCAAGCAACACTGAACAAAATTCAGTCAATCATTATAAAAACCATATCTACATACATCCAAACCCACAAACTAACAATACAGAGATTTAAGACAAACAAAGGTACCAAAATCGAGGCAACGAAAAATCGTTTTTCCGCCTTCGACATGACGAATACGAGTAGACGCTACAAATCTGAGAAGTGTCAATTGTAATAGCATTTAAATGTGGAAACAGCATGTGTTAACAGCAAGTATGCAACAGGAGCTCCGTGCACCGAGAGGGTGGTGTCCTTGCGACTGTAGGGGGAGGCGAGTGCCAACCTCGCCCTCCCCCCTCGCTCGCACCCTCCACAGATCATCAACATCCCGCAGCTCGACCTACTAGCCCACAATCTAGTAAAGCTCTAATCGACACACAAAAAGAACAATCGAAATCTATTAAACCCGTTGTCTGCCGCTGCATGTAATTTTGCGGTTATTTATTTAAATTGTTATATAGCCTTATTTGAGCGTGTAACGTGTTTGTTTTATTTCGCAGTATAGTTGCACTGGGGGATGTCTGTTAGCTGCGTTCGTGCCCTATCAAGCTATTGAGCGAAGCTTATCCAAGTGTATTGTAATCACACCTTATGATAACCATCACACTAATATTAGAATTAACGAAGTATATAGAAGCATGTAAGTGTGTATATTTAGTGCTTGGCTCATTTGGATGGAAATTGGAGATATTTAATTTAAATCAATTACATTTTAGTAACAGGTAAAATGTTTATTTACCCGTCATACTTAAACAATATTATTTTTTTATTTGACCAAATTTGGTAACAAAATAAATTGTCTATTGGACTGGTTAATTTAATTTAAACTTCTTTGTTTTAACAGACACAACATAAAGGTTTCAGAAGTGAAACCAGATTTTGTGCTTCTAGTAATAATTTTACTAAGCAGAAAACAAGTACATATACACACAATTCATAGTGATAAGCTCTCGCAATCTTAATATCAGTGTGATGAGTAATCTTCCAGTGTGTACCCATGAGCTAAAATGTAAAAAAAACTAAGTCTGAGTTTATGAACGATCTAAAAAAACTATGATCGCTAAAGATTAAAATATACTTACAGCCATTTCATGACATTAAAAGACTAAAGCTTTTTTAAATGTTACAAAACTAGGTACGTTTTTTATTTAAAAAAACTAACTATAAGTTATTAGTTCATATACATATACATACAAAAATGTATTATTTTAAATCCGAAACATACGAAGCATTCGCTTTGCAAAATTTACAACTACATATGTAAATATAGAAGTAACTACAATAAGTATTGTAGTAAATTATAAAGATAAAAAATATATAATGTAAAATTTTATTTGATTTTGATATGCAAGATTCAAAAAGTATACAGACAAAACTGAAGCAACAAGTTATCGTTCGCGAAAGCTTGTTAAATTCAGCCCAGTCCGGCTCAGACTAACCTCAGCATAAACACAGCTAGCAGAAGGAACTTCATCGTGCACAGGCTTTAATAAACACTCGTAATAAAGTCAATTTTAAGTCCGATTTTTCGCCAAGTCCAAATCGAGTGTTTCACTGCCACCGCATAAAGTCAAGAAGATTTTCAAAGAACGACAATTTAATTAACACAAAAAGAAAGAACACTACGCGATCAAAATTTGTCTTTAACGGGTTATCACCCCCATATGCCGAGATAATTAATAGGAAAATAAGTCTCAAAAAGCGAATCACTGATAGTATTCTATTTATTTAGGAAGTGAAATTAAAGAATTTTACCGAATTATAATAAAATGAAATTTTAAAATTTAACTAATTCCCAAAATTGTATTAATTTAGGAAGTGAAATTAAAGAATTTTACCGAATTGTAATGTAACTAAATTTTAAAATAGAAATTTAAAATTGAAGATGTATTTTTGTGAGAGTCCCGTTAGTACGCAAGTGCAGTTGAGTGCAACCCGGATGCGTCTGAACTGCGGTTCGCGTCGCTCGAAACTGAGCTATGGCAGGGTTTGCTAGTAAACAGGCTACCTAGAGTGGGAGGCTTCCACCCTCTAGGTGATTCCATGGAACGGTGCAGTTGGAGGGAAATATGACGCGCTATAAACTACAAGCAGTATCGCAACTACTCACTGTAACGCATTCACGTCCCTACTGTGAGAGTGCGTAATCTTAACCGATCCCTTACGTTGTAATATCATGATCATTATAAATTATACAAAATTTGACAAAAAGTCGGACTGGCTATAAGTTGTTAGTAGCAAAGAGTCAACCGTTCGCGGAACATGAAGAATATTACATCAGTACATTTCTTGTACCTGTGCTATTGCATCACAAGGGACATTTTTTGTGTTGCGCGAGCGAAATGACACCTGCAACGCCAGGGCGGTCCCGCACTTTGCCAGCTTTGACAGGTATTTCGGAAATGGAATAAAGGATGGGAATGGTAACACATTCACGGGAAAGACAAGAATATACATCATATTTAAACACCAAAAACATTTGCTAAAGCAAGACTTGGGCCGTATAACGCACAGCAGAACGCATAACATACAAGAAAATAAAATTACAATAGGAAACTTACAGGGAAATGTATAAAATATAGTAGGCACAAAATCAAAATAGGAGTCTTAGGAATTAAAAACATATATGAATGAATCGAAACGAAGCTGAAATTGAGGAAATTGCTAACTCGACCTTACACACATGACAGGAATCCGTTTCAATTTTATTATGAACACTAACTATCATACCTAAAAAATCGTCTCTATCCAACCTGTCCACACTAATAAAATCATAATCACAATGGACCAAATAGCATAAACATAATAAAAACATAATTAATCAAATTAACTTAAATATACATAAGATATACCATACATAAGATCTCTGTTTCTAATAACACTTATAGAATAGATAATTTAGTTACGCTCTCTTCAAATGAGCAGATTTTTACAAAGACTTTGTAAAGCGTAACGAAGTATTCTACAGCACAGTCGCGCTTTATACGCACCACAAGATAATAAAAGCAAACACAATTTAAACTAACTTTTTGTCTTTTTGATTCATTTAAACCTTTACAATTAATATCATTTTCAATATGTACGTAAGTAATTTTATATTGATTGATATTATGGATGCAGCCTATTCGCTGTTCTTTATTTTTATCAATGCTGCGTTAGTTAAGCGTTTTGCAAAAAAAATATTGAGTTTAATACTCGTATGTTTAAATGGCATGTTACTAATTTTCATGCCTCAATATTTTTATCAATAGTTTCTTGTGGTACGTCTAAACTGCAACTTTTATTATTATCACAAATATTCCAACTCACGAAGTTCTTTTAGTTTTAGCTTTGTTTATTTATGAGGTAGACAAAACATTACGCACACAAATACTGTATTCTTTGTCTAACTCAGGTTTTTGAAATTATTAATCGCATTTATGTTGTTCAAGCTGTGTACACTTATTTTAGGAATTTGTTCTGGATCAAAACCAGTTTTGAAAGTATACTTAGCTTATTTGTGAACACATTCTGTTTTGTGTACCATTATAAATAAATAAATAAATAAATAAACATATGTAGGTGCTTAATCAATTTAGAAAGACAGGGCACTCTCTAAGTATCATTAAAAAAAACCAATGCACATACACGTCCAACAATGTCCGGCGTAAACCAGCAGGCTCGTTTAAGAGCCAGTTGCATTCTACTATAGACATGAGTCATACCCAGCCACAGTTGTTTGTGCGTATGTCGTTTCAGAGGTCAAATTCTTAACTGTACATCAATCAATATATTTATTATACACCAGGACAGAAACATAGATTATGAAAGAAAATAATGTCATGTATTTAAATATTAAGTTATTATTAAGGGTACTTAGTTGATAAATATTTTACTATAAATAGGACGGAAGGTCAAACAACAAATCAGTCCTGTTATTATTATTTTTTGTTGTTGTTCATAATACTAGATATCTAGGGCTGCCTTATCACCGTAAGTGATCTCTTGCAGGCAATTGTAAAGAGTAAAATTAAAATTCAAAGTTAAAAGTACTTCGTGAGATGGAACATGTACAAATAGAATTGTTACAGTGTTAGATGTCGTATAGACAAACTATGCTAGTACTTACCTAAGCAAGTGTGGGGCGGCGCAGGGCGCCCGCCCCGGGAAGAGCACAGGCCCACACGTGGCGCCTTTTCCTTCTTATGTCCAATACGCAAAAGCCAGTTGTTAGTAGCTGGCAGGCAGGGTCGGCAGCCGGCGCCAGCGTGACGCACGACTCAGCGCGCACCCAGACGTACCTGCCACAAGCGAACAAGCCCTTTACAAACCCTTCGACATCACTCATAGGTACATCTATCCTTGGAATAGGAAATAAGTTTAAGACAATAAAACACACATCGTAGTTAATAAAATATAATACTTTATTTGCCATTAATTAAATAACTTGAATATAATTAGTGTATGTATCTGATCACCAAATTAATTTAAAAGTTTTTTAGTATCTAAATATATAAAACTCAAAGGTGACTGACTGACTGATATAGTGATCTATCAACGCACAGCCCAAACCACTGGACGGATCAGGCTGAAATTTGGCACGCGGGTAGATGTTATGACGTAGGCATCCGCTAGGAAAGGATTTTTGGAAATGCCACTTTTTGAGGGGTGAAATAGGGGATGCAAGTTTTACTTTTAATGCGAGCGAAGCCGCGAGTTCCCACTTGTGAGTAATATTTTAGTAGCATTTTCATGCAGAGTCAGGGCACTCAACGAAGAGTGAAGGTCTACATGTTTGACATGTTTCCCGAACCTGAGCTTGGGTCCAGGATTAAAAAAATAATTATTGGTATATTTTTCGCCATCATAGTTAATAAGAATGGTTAATTAAGTCTTCCACTTTAACTTTAGAGCTTCGTTCTTGACGGGGGAGCTGCCGTTACAATTCTCGGTACTCAGTCTTGTCTTGAACCTCTTCGTAAGTCGTAACCATTTCCTTCACTTGGTCCATAAATGCCTCTCTTGGCTTTCCCTTTCCTTGTCTAGCATCGTTTATTCCATAATGTTTTTAATCATTTAGTCATGTCATATAAGTAATTAAAAAAATTGTTGACACCAAAAATTAAATATATAGCCTAATCCATCTCACGCTTACATTGCTAAGACTTGGTTTTTTATGAGACTTGATTAAATTAACGCATAAATAAAAAAAATTAGAGCCGGACCAAGCTCAAACAGACAAGAGTACCTATTAATCGCATTCTCGTAACTTTGATTGACTGATTGAAACACTACTGGCATGCGCCACTACGATCGTCCCTATCTGCCAATCAGAGTACCTCAAAATGTTGTCAATAAACAATGGATACCGTTTTGGGCTTGTTTGAGCGGCGGGTGTGTTAAAAGATTTTACAGCGAAGATATCACTGCTGTTACTAGAAACTTTACTACCGTATCTGTGTTGTAGAAGAAATAAGATCTTAAGGAGTGGTGAACTCTAGTGTAGAGTTTTCAAACCACCAGAGGGGCCTCCTACAAGGTTTAACGACTGGACTACATAGTCCAGTACACATATATGTAGATTGCAAAAGAATTGTTTCTACCAAGGACTGACCGCGACATCGTCAATTACTTTTCTTTGGTAAACGCGGATGAATGCCGAAATCCATTAAGCCACGGGCGCTTGCTCTTGTCTTGTTACATGCATTTATTACAAATATCTTCGAAAATTCAAAACTTGTAACCAAACCTAAAGCCAGTCTAGGTCTAGTTTATAGTTCTCAACCACCAGAGCTTCTGCCATTACTCGACAATAAACAACCGTCTTCAATTTAACGTTTTGACCAATACAATCGCTACAGTATTAGAATGATTAGACAAAGCCTCTGGAGCGGTTCAGCTTCAGTGTTTCATTACTGCATAATAATTCAACTACCGTATGAAACTCAAATAAATATATATACATATATATTCAGTAGCTGGTGCCCGAGACTTCGTCCGCGTGGAATAGTTGTTACCATAAAAACGGTTCTGGTGAGTTAATCTTAAAAGATAGACATATACCTACTGTCGCGGACATGGTTGGCGTTGGATCATTTCAAGAGGAATAATTCTTTTTATACATATTTTTTTGAGATCTTGAACCGTTTTCGCAGCGCACGCAACGGAAGCCCTCAAAGATGAATAATTTTCCCCGTTTTTTCCACATTTTCCATTGTTTCTTCGCTCCTATTAGTTGCAGCGTGATGTTATATAGCCTAAAGCCTTCCTCGATAAATGGTCTATTCAACACAAAAAGATTTTTTCAATTCGTACCAGTAGTTCCTGATATTAGCGCGTTCAAACAAACAAACAAATTCTTCAGCTTTATAATATTAGTATAGATATATACCTACCTATCTACCTACCTAGCTACCACTCGCGGAATTGTAACACTAACAACATTGCAAGATGGCTTAATTGAAATAAAAAGAAGCGAACTCTGGTGTTGGAACTTTTCAGACTGCCCCGGCCGCGGCGTCTGTGGGTGCTTATTTACTCGTACAGTATCGTTACCTTTTTACAAAATAGGAGCCGAACCATTCGAAACTCTACGGTACAAATGTCGCACAACGCCATCTATCCCCAAACGACGATACTAGTCAACACGGGAACAAACCCTTGGTTTTCTGTGTTCCGTTGTTCTGTGGTAAACACTCTTTTGTACAAATCCAATCGGTTTGAAATGAAAATAGACAGATGACGACTTGTGGTAAGATTACTTTGCTCAGAAAATCGTTGGAAAATCGTTTGTAGTACATGTAGTTACGAGTAGAGACCAAACCACCGAGCGACTACAAACGAACACTCCGACCTAATCCGTCGTAATTTTTTTCACAACTTGGTATCAAATTAATAAATGTTTCGGAAACAGGTTATGCAATACAAGTCCATATGATGTGAGCCCTGCACGTCATGCACATTATTTTATAAATTACTCCTAAGGACATCGACAACGCTGACATCGACAGTCTGTGGAGACGCCGCCGCACCGCCGCGCCGCGCCGGTACAAATTACAACAGCTCATTCAAAGGGGAGATCGACTCAGTGGTTTCCTGTCATATGGTAGGTACATCTTGCTCGTGACCGTCAGATACAAACAACAGATAGCTCAGGAAACATATCGACAATCTAACGCATATGACTACAACAATGTTGCATAGGAAATGCAAAACATAAAAACAACCACTGTTATTCAAAGTTCCCATTGTTGCTCTAACGATTTCTGGAATATTTTTCATTTCGCAAGATCACAGAGATCACAGAGACAAAGGTCACCTGTGCACGCATATATTGATACTAGACAAAGTGCGAGGTTGATTGAAATCTTTTGACTAGTTTACAGATACATTGTCAAAGGAAAAATATTTTCTATAGATAACTCGCGCAGGATCAGAGTGCAGTTGTAAGAATAAAAATATGAAAAAAAAAACCTTTCAAGAGCGCGTCATACTCGTGTCTGATTGTACTGTGTACATACATATACCTACACTTGTATATGTATGTGGTCAAAGGGACGTCCATCGATGCCTTTTATATCAAACGCTCGGGTCAACGCTCCCTATCAGCCGCGAAAAAACAAGCTTGTAAATCAACGTGGTCTTAGTTACTGCTAGTTAGTATCAAATTTTCGCAATTTTACATGTTTACAAGATTCTACAAATTTGTCATAATGAGTAAAGCAGCGAAAAGGAATTCGTTAGAACTAAAAACTTATGTTCAAATAGAAATCGAGTTGGCTGTGATCACTTATTTTATTGTGTACTAAATGTGTTATCCCATTCACACGCTTGGCAAAGAAACGTGTAATAACTTTACCAAGAGAGTAAGAGGATGGATGGAGCTTTAGTTGTCATCCAAATACTGTCTGTTCCCGGCGCACTGCCCAGCCCAACCGTATAGATGTAGAAGCTATCGTTGTAAAAATGTATGCATACAGATCTCAGGAAGGTCGACTTAGCCAGTTTTAATATTTCTAAATTCTAGCTAATTAATAACAAGTCTCTGTTTTAGACATCGAAAAGTACTCTTAGCGCCTCGCGTCACCTAGTGTTAACCAATGAAATTAAGTAAATATAATATAAACATATTGATTGCAAAGTGTATATCGCCTTAGCCCATGGTTAAGTCTATATTGAAAAAAAAACTATTTAGATACTCGTTTAGTGGCGCAAAAGGAACAAATATAGTATAATACTATCAAATATTACCTTTAAAACATTAGTGTTATATTTCAAATTCGTGAACAGAAAAATCAGGTGGGCACTCCCTACATGTGCCGCCTCGTGAGCCCCGTCTGTCCGAAAGCGGGTAAACGTCATTCCCCGACTGCACTTAGTTCTCGGGAGTACTACTTTTCTACTCTTTGAGACGACACTTTGAAGTGTCCTAATTTTTTGGGACTCTTCCATTAGGTAGAGTCGCTTCGAGAAATAAGCGGAAATTTCGTCACACCGCTGCCGATATTTCTATTTATCGAGTCGACTGCCTTCATACCTAAACTAAAAGTTCAAGGTTTAAACCAATATTCCAACAATAGGGCGAGAGACAGTTTATTTGAAGGACGCATCCACTGTCTCTGGCAGGGAAGCAGTTAGAAGACAGCGCTCCACAGTCAAGTGGTGCGGAGAAACAAAGCTTTTCGACCACAGGCCACGTAGGAAGCTCTTTTGGACTTGGCACAATAATTTTAGAAAGCTGATCAAGAGTAGTTTATTGCTGGACAAATCGAATTATCGTATAACATCTTAAATGTTGTAATTCAATCAATTAAGTAATTTAGGGAATGATTGTGTTCATATTAATGTGTTGGTGGGCGATGTAATTACCAATAAAAAACTGTATTTATAACCGTATCTACCCTTAGCTAAGAAAACAGTCACCAAGCTAACATTGTGTTCCGGTAGCCTTTTAGAGAGCCAATTTATCAATCGAATTCATTAAATATTGAAATCAAATTCGTATAAAAAAACCATCTCACACTTTTAATTGCTTAACGTAGTAAAAATAAAGCACTGCAAGTTACAAAATTAGACTTTTTAAAACATTAAAAAAACCTTGTCAATGTATAATGCAAGCGAAGCCGCAGGCGTCCACTAGTTTAAAATATACTCATAGACGGCCTTTTAGTGCTTCAAGCTTGCTCTTTACAATTTAGTTTCTAGCCGTAAATGTAAGAAATAAAATCATAACGTGCTTGAAGTTGGGAAGACATTAAAGTGTATATACGAGGGCAAAACTGAAAGTTTTTAGAATGGGTCACTTAGAAACATTATTTATATAAACGGAGTTTAAATTCTGAAAGTATAACTATTTATCTATAACGTTATGTATTCATTTTATTCATTTGTCATTTGTTTTACAATTCGGTGCCAAATTGAAAAATGACTGCACGTCAGCATGAATAAAAGCTGAGCAAATTTTCGTGCAATGATTTTTTATGACTTTTGATGTCACTTAAGTCAGCAAAAAAGTTATGATAGACTTAGATTGCACTTTCACAATGAAGCCCCATCTAATGCCACTGTTTCCAACTGGTTTATTGAATTTGAAGGTGGTCGCTATAATTTCACCGATTATTTTCGTGAGGGACGACCTTCTACGGCGACGATTGAAAATAACATCAGTGTTGTGCAGCATATGATACAGACTGACGAAAGAGTAACCTATCTGCAGATTCGGACAAGATTGAGCATGAGTATGAGTGAAGTGCACAAAATCTTTCTTGAACATTCAGCGGTCAGGAAGCTTTGTGCCCGCTGGATACGTCATAATTTGACCGAAACCAGAAACTCCGCCGTGTTGATTGGTGCCTAGAAAAGATCCAAAATTTAACGGAGGTGACTCAAATGTTGTGATCGACATACTAACAGATGACAAAAGCTGAATTTATTGTCACGATCCGGAAATCAAAAGGCAGTCAGCACGGTGGGTGTTTCCTTTCGAGGAGTTGCCAACAAAAGTGAAGAGTGGTCGAAGAGTTGGAAAAAAGATGGTGGCCTCTTTCTTCGCAAGGACTGGACATTACGTGACAATTGACATAGAGAATCACAGAACAGTTAATGCAGAGTGGTACAATAATAATTGTTTGCCACTTGTCTTGGAAAAAATCGAGAGAAGCGACCTCGCAGCAGGGTCCTCCTTCATCACGACAAAGTCTCGTCGCGCACCGCCAGGACAACGATGGACTATTTAGCGACCTCAGACGTGAAATTACTGGGTCATCCTCTATATAGCTCCGACTTCGCACCTTGTGGTTTCTATTTATTCCTAAAGATAAAAGAAAAACTTCGATGAAAACGTTTTAAGGACGCCGAGGAAGCAGTGATTGCGTTTCAAAAGGCCGTCAAAGAGACCCCTAATTCCGAATGGGCAAAGTGCTTTTCCCTGTGGTTCCATCGGATGCAGCGATGTATTGATGTGAATGGACACTATTTTGAAAAGTTATAATAAAACAAAGATCTTACTAATTTGCTTAGTTTTTGATTTTCTATAATCTTTCAGAAACCCTCGTACCTACCTCAACAGTGGCGTCTCTAGCTCGTAGGTAGTGGCCGGGATATGCACTGCGGTCTAATGATTTCTTAATTCTTATCGTATGAGAGTATTGTACCAAAGAGTTTTCAAGCCAGGCAAGGCGTCGATAATTACTTAGCTTTTATAATTGCAAATGAATACCTCCGCTAGCTGACTTACGGTCGCTTCTACGGGGATTTACGTAAGCCTTAACGATGAAATATAGAAATAATTAATACACATATTTAATTTGATGCTTTTGTTATTAATTTGTAATGGGTAGCTATTATTTAAATGTCATTTTTGACCTCTCATAACATTAGTAAAAAAAATCATATAAAAATATGTATAAAACTCAAAGGTGACTGACTGACATAGTGATCTATCAACGCACAGCACAAACCACTGGACGGATCGGGCTGAAATTTGGCATGCAGGTAGATGTTATGACGTAGGCATCCGCTAAGAAAGGATTTTTAGAAATGCCACTTTTAAATGGATGAAATAGCGAAGCCGCAAGCACCCACATGTTTATATTCTAATAATGCAATGTTTATTGTCAGAACTAGTATAATATTTTACCTATCCTCTTTCTTTTCTCTTTTTTGTTTACGAATCGCGTTGTTATAGTCCATGTTAAAACTGTACAATTAGTACTAATTTAAGTATAAGATTATTTATTTTGAAATTTAAAATTAGCTCGTATTACTATTAAAGTGAACAGCATATTTTTAACAGAAATAAACAAACCAAAAAAAATAAAAACATATTATAATACCAATTTTTGTCATATCATATTGATTCTTCATATAATTATGTTACCAGTATGCATTAGAGATATTATAATACATCCATCTCTACTAATAAACGATGCCTGATCTAACTTCATAGTAGAGTAGAATAGAGTTATTATTGACCAACATTATGATGCGTTTCTGTGTTGCATTTTTTTCAGATTTAAGTATGAAAGTTCAAACAACTAGGTAGTATGTACATTTGCATACATATGCTGGTACTAATGTAGAAACAGCAAATCAGCAATAAATTTGACGTAACTACGTTTTAAATGCTACTTATTAGTGCGTATTTAATTTTAGGAAGCACTCGTAGCTCAGCTTGCGGAGGCATACACTTGCGATTATCAATGTTAAGCAACCGTCGATGTGGTCAGTCTTTAGATGGGTGACCAAAAACTGGTATTCCAATTGGTCGCGTGACATGGATGAAACATTAAATTGTAACCCTCGGCTGTTTGCCTTGGGTTGGCAGTCGTTAAGCCATGTCAGAGGCCCTTAGGGCGAGACTCCACGCAAACCACTCTGACACGAAAAAGAAGAATTTTAGGATTCCATATACAAAGAGTAATACTAGACCCAATTAGGAAAAGTTGAGGTCGTCTGTCTGTCACCAATAATTGCTGGATAGTTGTTTTTTACAGATTGTTGTTTATTCTTTAATAATAAAAAATAGCCAAAGGTGTTATCACGTAGGAAATACGTGTACTCGTACTTTTACACATTTTAGTAGATTTTGGTAAAGAAAAAAACGTATGCGTGAGTTACTACATAGGCACTATAGTTTTATTGTAGTGAAGGCATGTGAGATTGTATTTGGAATACTTAGCCTCTGACGTTTAGATAAATAAGTACCCAGTCCGTCCGGGTTTGCCGCTGTCGGACGCGCCAAAGAGGACGATATAATACATAGGCACCCATGTAGGTATATATTTAGCTGTTTTCGATTAGCTAGGAGTCTTATGAGTCTTCAGCCAATATTTGCTTGGCAATTTAATTAGGGTACCAATATTGATAGCTTCATGTTATGAATACATTTACCTACCACAACACAAATAATTATATATTCCACAATAAATCCTATCATTTAGCGCTATCTAGCTTTGAACCGATCTTAGATTTTTTTACATTTAACAGTACCTAAGTATATCTTGATTCCACTTTGAAACAACACCCATACAACCACATCGGTATGTAATCTCCCTGAATATATATATATTTATCTTTGTTAGAGGTTTATAGTCCATACCTGTCTGTAAAGGCACTCATAAGTGGTGATCACATAGTGTGATTAGTTAGGCTCAAATGTATAATAAAAAAGGTGGTCGCCAATGGATCAATTTTTTATTTTGTAGTTAGCCAGGAGCCATAATTTAAGGCTAACTTTGAATTATATAGATATATCCAGAGCAGCAGCAATCAATAAGAAATCACAATTTAATTTCACTTTTGTGCAAAGTATAAACACTTGACATATAGGTATATGTTTTTCCTCACTTGGCCACACACATACCTGATAGTAAGCAGTAATTGGGGCCAATAATTGATGTTACTTATTTAGTAAAAAGTGATTTATGTTCATTGAAGATGTTTCTTAGAATGTGTTTTTAGAAAAACAGCAAACATGTTTATTGTAATCATGTATATATATACATAGATATTACTATAGCTAATTATTAATCCTGTATACACACTTAATCTGATTGTTTTAATGCTAAAATTGAGTGAGTGAACAAAGTTTAAGTTACTGCTCTTCTTTGGTCATCCGAGGTGGCTTACTCAAAAAGGCCTCCCAACAGAGGGGTATAGAAGGTGGTGAAGGATAATGAGGAATGAACAATTGGAATTACATGATTTTTTAATTTGTGTGCCTCTTTCATCTCACTATAGAGAGACAAATTTCCGGGATTTATGATAAATTAATTAACTAGAGATTTTTTTATCTGGACATAACATGAGTATTGAGCAACATTGTGAGCATACAATTAATAAATTATGTTGCTTCTGCTTGTTACTATGTATAACATACATACAATAACACAAATACAAATTCTTCGAAAAAAAAAAAGTGTGTTGCTTATTATGGGGCTAGACGGTATTGTGTGAAATGTCCCAGAATATGTCATGTATATGTGTACGAGTAAATACACTCATTCTAAATGTTAGTGGTGTCAAAAGGTCCCACCAAGTGATAAGTGGGAAATGCATAGTACAACTTGTTAGGGTTGACAAACTTACTCCAACCAAGCTTCCCGAAATAATGGAGCATGGCTTGAGGTCACTCGGCATACAGTAGTGAGTTAAAAGTCATAATTATTGGTTTCAGAGCTATATTATATATTTCTGTACATTATATAATCCACTTTTGATCACAGTGTTGCATATTCAAGTATCACTTCAGGTGACCTACATAGTAATCAAATGACTGACATCAAATTTATAAAGAGGAATTCAGAAAGCTAAATTTTTAAAAGTTGGAGTTAATATAAGTACCTACTCATAAGCCCAGCAACATACTGCAGGCTTTGTTTTACTTGACCTACATAATTATTTAAAGTTAAGATGAGCCAATAAATGTAGAAAGAGTCATGTAATGCTGGCTAGAAAACCACATGAGGATTGTAGGCATCACCTAAGCAAGAGAAGCAAAAAAATATCTGTGTATTGGCATGTGAGAGCCAAGGCTTACACCCTTTTTGTGGAGGAAAGGCATTTATGGTTCCCCACACTCTCATCAGGGGCAGCAGCGGGGTATGTCGGGCTCTATGAGCTGATCATGATGGTGAGACTCGTGCCTAAATGTAATCAAACTTATTTCCAACACAAGCTCGGCTGAAACGACAGATCCGTCCCAACACACATCTACTTTCAATTAAATTATTATTTTATGACTCTCTTGGTTTGAGTGAATGTTTTTACCTGTTAATTGTTAGTAAACAGAGTAGTGTCAAAGGATTTTGTACTGGCTATTTACTATCTAGTACTAGCTACATAACTACATATAATTATGAGTATTATACAAAGTTGCAAACAAAAATGCCATATTTTAGTACACTGGGTACTAGAATCACCCTACAGTACTCAAGCTGAAAAATATGTACCTAAGTACATATGTACTTTCATTAACTGTATACATGTGTGTTTACATAAATAGTTCATGTTCTAAGCTTACATCAAAACTGGCATATAACAGCCAAAAATTAAACAAATAGGTATTAATGTTAGGATCTAGGCTACATGGGCAAAAAAGAATGTAGCATCTAAGGTCTTTAGTGTATATGTATAGATACTTCATTATTAATTTGGCTGTATACGAAAGTGACAATCACATAGGTCTGCATTAATGCATAAATCGTTTCCAATCGTTAACTTCACATCATAACGAGCGAATAAAAGATACTGAACAAAGAAATGATTGGGAACACAGGTGAAATTTCAACAAAATATTGAGCACACTTCAAGGCACACATAGTCGGTACCATGCACGTAGCACTAATATGGAGGATGCATATCCGAATCCATTCAAAACCACTACAAAACGCGAATGCTGCATGAAACTAACGTTTATATATGCTATTATGAGCGGAATATGTGCCTTTTCGACGAATTTTTCACACAAAAACGAAGAAAATCAACGAAATAGTGTCAATTGGGCAATGAACGTACCGCCCTACGCTACTGTTGATGCACGGCAAATTACCACTTACCTTACTTAAGGAAGACATATTTCACGTTAAATATAAACACATGCATGTAAAGTTGATATTAAACGCGAAATTTTTAGTTACGGGAGTAGTATTTAGTCAAGTTTTACAATTTTTTTCACAAAACAATAACACTACGCGCAATCACTTGGCACGACCGCACTGAAGTTGGCGCTAATGAGATCAATAGTAGCAACATACCGACAGAAAAATAATCGATTTTAGGACATTCAACAAAACCGCGGGAAAAACAAATCTAGTGTAGCCTCGGGCATTTTATTTTCATCTAAGGAAATGAAAATAATATTCATATTTAGCACACCGACCATATTGTCGCTGTGCGGCAGGGATCCCAGGATGCTGGCAGTATTACCTCTTTTTTTTACATTAAATAGGCTTACGTTTGACTATAGCCTGCCTGATGTTAAGCACCACTATAGTCTAAGATGTAGCACGCTTACCTAGAAGAAACCTATTTACTCTAGATTTGAAGACCCCTGGGTTATAATTTTCTGGGAACAGGGCTCCAGCTTTCAAAATAAATAATTAAATAATAATAAAGTAAATTTTATATTAAAGGGGGCTCTCATACAACAAACGTAATTTTTAAGCAAATTTTACTCGATCTTAATAAACAGGTAGAAACTTAAATATATGTGAGTAAATATTTAGAAATATACTAGGTATAAAAATAAATAACTAAAGTAATTCATAAAATGATGATAGTACGAAACCCTTCGTGCGCGAGTCCGACTCGCACTTGGCCGGTTATTTTGTATTTTTATTTTGTAATAAACTTGATAGAAACCAAAAAGTTCAGTTAAGTATTCAGTAAATACTTCTTGAGGATATCACTTAAATAAAAATAATAGTTTGTTTAATTGTTTTGTTGTTTGTTTTTACAACATTAGTAATTATTTTTAGCACTGAAAAAAAAACAATGAATTTAATTTCAACACTTTTTGGTTTGCGCTGACTTTTGAGGTTTGAGGCCCGTGGTCTCTCTCTGGACACAAAATTATTCACTAAACAATTTGGTAAAAGTCTGGTCTTCGCTACTGGAGTTCCCAGGGTTGGCTATTTCTTTCAACGCCAACGCTTGAATTTATATAATCAACGAGCAATTCTGCCAGCACAGCATCCTGGGAACTTGGCCGCACTTAAAAATACGGACTGTTTTAATTTTTATACAAAAAGATTCTATGATTAACAATAAATGAGATTAAATTTTTAATTTCTGTATGTTTTAGACACTACATTAATATCAGACAATGAAAGATTTGAACAGTTAAATGAGTACTCGGAATATTGGTCTTTGTTGTAATTGATCGTCAAAGTTGTTGTACAATATAAAACAGTTGCCGGATAAACCTGAAAGTGTCAAGCTATATGGTTATCTCTAATTGAAATTATGTAACTCGTCAAAAAAAGGAGGTCAAGTCTCTTGAAAGTTTTTTTTCATGGATATGTTACGCGATTACTCCGTTATTTATGAACCGATTTCGATTTTTTTTTTATTCGATAGGGATTGTTTCCGAAATAATCCCATTTTTTATTTGGTTAAGTACTTTTTAATAAACAAAACAATTACCTATTCAAGAAATTGATAAAGTTTACGCAAACCAATTTTACCTATATTTCGACGACTAGACAAAACGACTGGTCGGATTTTGATACAGTTTTCTGTGATGTGTTGAGGTTTAGCTTGCTATATCTTCTGACTTATCTATTAATCTCTGACAAATTTAGATTTGTTTAGCAGGTAAATGAATTTATTTTTTGTGATTTGTTGATTACTCAATAGGGGGAGCTTTTATACATACATTTGTAAGCTCCTAAAACTAAAAGTGCTAGGCCGATAAAAAAAGCCAGTAGTTTTAATTCCACTAAAGTGTCATTGGTGTTTTTTTTTCTATTGCAACTGTGAGTGATTTGTTGCCTACATTTGAGAGTCTCGTAAGATATCGGGATATAATCTTTTCGCTATTATATACCCCTAGAAGCGCGTTCGTTGTCCTATATACTAGTATGTATCTATATAATTTAGCCGTCTAGACTCTTTAAAAGTAGTTATGTACATTATAATGAAAATAACTCCTACTTTTCGTCCTCCATACATTTTATAAAAGGGTGATGAAATTTTTCCAAGGACCGGCTGACTTTTGTCTGCATTTTATAAAGGTTGGGAAACAAACTTAGTGAAGCCGCTCTTTAAAGGCTACGCGTTAGTTACCTGTAACTTTGTACATGTTTGAATTTGAGTTTGATGGCAAGTTTTAGCACATTTTTTTAGGACGGAATATTTTTCTAGTGCAAATGACGGCGATGCACGCGAACAACGCCCTCCCGGCACAAGTACGTGACGCGGCCTCTATCGCGTCTTTTAAACGGTTGCTCAAGCACTGGCTTGTGGAAAAAACGTATTACAACGTTAAAAATATGTTGAATATCAAAAAATTGTGTCAATATGTAATCAATGTAATTTATTATATATACATAAATAAGACAATTATTTAATTATTGAATTGACATGTAACTATATTTTATTATAAATAAACTGAGTTTGAGACTGGATTTTTGGCTACCTTTTAGAAAACCAAAAGCATTTGTATTTTTTCATGACGATTTTCTGATGTATTACAGATCCCTGAAACAGCGCGTATCGTCCGGAGGTTGCTGCCTCTGTAGCCACTACCGCCATAGCTTGGGCCCTGCCCCGCTGCCCAAGGCACTATGGTATTTCCTCATGACTGAGGGTCGTGACTTCCCCGCAGAATAAATTCGTTAGGGTTCTCTTGGGCAGATATATCGTGGTGGGCGCCCAAGTCCTTCCACGGAAGACACATGTCCTCGGATATTGTGGTCCTCAAACATGTCGGTTTCCTCACGATGTTTTCCCCGTTAAGCGAGTGCAAATCTACACATAACTCGAAAATACAAGTCATTGGTGTAGGGCTGGATTCGAACCAGGGTGCGTCTGGATGAAAAGCAGACACTGTTACCGCTGTTCCACACTCGCTTCTAAGTTTTTACGATATGTAATAAAGAAAATATCATAAAAACCTAATAAATAAAATAAATAAAGCAGTACTTAATTGAAACTCTAATAGCAAAATAGTATTTTGAATAATTTTACAGATAGATACTATGTAGGTAACGAAGTAAAGATTAAATTTGGCCAAATCAGTTGGGATAAAGGCAAAAATTGTACAACCTAAATGTCTAAATTCGCCACTGCATCGCAGCTGCTAACAAC
This sequence comes from Macaria liturata, assembly GCA_964023185.1. Taxonomy (NCBI): domain Eukaryota; kingdom Metazoa; phylum Arthropoda; class Insecta; order Lepidoptera; family Geometridae; genus Macaria; species Macaria liturata. Next base: position 16,310,941 of record OZ026808.1, on the reverse strand, counting down.
AATAGATATGCAGTAAATCTGATATTAAATACCTATTACTATACGTAATTAATCTGAGCAGTAAATAAATTGCCAAGCAACGCATTTCAATGACATAATGATAATAACAAAATAAATAAGTTTTGTAAAGTTACAGTAACATACACATTAGCTACATAGGTATTTACTCAAATCTTGTCGAGATATTCCTAAGTTGTACCTATACTTGATTATTTTCTATACTGAATCAAATAGGACACGACTATTGAAACTACTTGTTTTTTTAGATCTCTGTAACACAGTTGAAGAATAATAACTGATTCGGAGTCTGTAAAAAATACTTTTAATTAATATGGTTTATAGCTCACAGCTAAGCCCGCTCATTGCCATCTTTCGTTAAAAAAAAAATGCTAATGTCAATGTCTGTCGGTCGTTGCTGTCAATTTCAAGATTTTGACGTTGACGTATAACTTCGACTGTAATCTTCGATCATCAATCAGATAAATCAGATTGTCAAAGACTGTAATATTTTCTGATTTGTTTGACGTTTCATGTTCCTTGTTGTTGTCAAGAAAAGCTGATCTGAGGGAACAGCAATGAATTAATAAATTAATTTATAATATATAATGGGTACTTTAGAGATCTGTACCACGCTGTAGCAACAGTGATTTTACTTTGTTTCAGTGTACAACACTGTAAAGTTTCGATACTATCCGGGCGATGGTCGGCCTCAGAAGGCCTTTTCGAATAATGATCCGCACAAGTGCTTTGTTGGGCTGTATTGTATTTTTACTGCTATTCTTCTACGCCGATATGGGAATATTAAGGTATATATCACCGCATTATATATATTCTATAGTAACTAAAATACTGACAATATTTCCAACGCGCTTTGCTAATATAAATAATATGTTAGACAAAAGAATAATCCTTATAAAAGTTTGAGAATGGATTATTACTCCCTGGACTATAATATAGGTTTGATAAAATATATTTTTCCAGACAGACTAAGGTATAACTATTTAACTCTTCTAGGTATTTGTCCAATAAAAAAATATTATATTTGACCAACCCAAATTAAGATTAGTTCTGAGTATATTATGGTTCTGTTTTATTTATTTGTCTACTTATCCTATTACTTTGTTTTCTATAGATGGTTAAAAGCATTATTGTAAGTATATGCATTCATAACATTAATTACTGGTACTTACTTTGATTGAAGATGTTATGTAGTTTTTATATCCCATTCTGTTTGCCATCAAGACCTGGCTTTCCCTGTGTAATATTACTTAATCCAAGGGTCTACAAAGCCAAGGAAAATAGTTTTCTTCTATGTAGGCATAATGTATCTCAAAATTTCTTACTGGTTAACATCAGGCAAGCTTTAGTCGTTTTAGACATAGCTTATGTTTAAAATATATTTATACTGTACTTTGATTGGCTGTTCTTATCAAGTTTATGTTTAATAAATGCCTAACTAACTACTAGTTGTATCACAACTATTAGCAATCAAGGTTATGCTCATTTGTTTTAAAACATTGGCGATGCAAATATGGACTTATATGAATGCCATTTTTGTTATATACTTATAAAAGCAAAGCAAGTGTAACAAAAAATCTTTTGAATTTGTTGATATTTATTATGTTTATCATGACTTAGTAATTAGGAATACAACTAAGAAGGATTATGTTTAGCAAGGTACATTATGATACTGATTTAATTAAGATTGTTGCCTAATGAATTTTATTTTAATTAAAATTGATTACAGTTGGTCAAAAAAAAGTATGAAAAGGTGAGAATTCTACTTATGTGATTTACTTTTGCTTTTTTCTTTGGGTGTTATTTAACTTCCTTGGTTTTATGATAATATGTTTGGGAAAATAAATTCTATTATCGAGTGTAAACATTGATAAAAATATTGCACTACATTTTCACTTCTTTTGAATTGTTTCTCTTTTATTCTTCCTGTGTGTTGGGATTTTCATACAATTGTAATTTTTTTTAAACTACAAATCACATTTTAATTAATATCTATTTGTATCTATGAACAATAATGTGGCTTGTGTTTTACAACTATAACCATACTTAACTGTATTATATCTTATACCTATATTATATATATTATATTAACATTAGTGAACTAACTAGGCTTTTACTACCCATTCCTCTCAACACTACATCAATAACTCTCATTAAAATGTTTTAAAATACAACACTTGGGGAAGTCTATTCAACTAAAATTGGCATTTGATCAGACCTATGTCTGTCTTACCTAGTCACTAAATTAAGGTTCAAAGTGGAGGCCAATTCTTATAACTAACTCTTAAGTCAATAGTTTTCAAAGTAGCAGTATTTTCTTGCTAGTTGCACTAGTTTGCCTCCTAAAAAGTATTTATAAATCTTATCTACCATCTTTTACTAGGTATCTTCAGCAGCATTTGCTGTTGTTTTAAGACACAGGTGTGGCAGTTAAGTGTGACTATCAATATATTTATTAAATAAGGGTTCGGGTCTCATACAAGGTAAAGGAAAATTGTTAGCCAACTTCATTACAATTTGCTCTTAATTGTCCTGTCCTTAGAATATAATACTGTTAATAATACCTCAATATTTCTCAGAAGTAGTGTTTGACTACTAAGACATTGACGTAACAGGAAAATTGTTATTAATAGTATACTTAATCTGTATAGTAATGACATGACATAATAGCTGAAACGAATACTGAAAACAACTAAATTGTAGGTCTCGGCTGTTTCTTATGGTATGGCTGGGTTTGAAATTTCTCAAAACCAAGGATGGCCACTGTCATACAACATACACTTACTTGTATACTGGGAACATCACACTTTTTAGATGATTTAGGCATTGGCGAGAGTATTTTCGTAGGTAATTTTACATTACATATCGACTATTTTAGCTATGAACATTCTAGAACAGTTTCTACTTCTTTAGGCATATATTTAAATGATCTTTGGTTGGCACACAATACTTGTAATTAATAACTTTAGTTTTAAGGAAACCACACATTTAGTTTAAAAACAGGTACAATATAAACAACAAAAACCATATGAAAACTATAACCATTATTGTGGTTTTACTACTACTACTACCACACCAAAAACATGATTATCTGTTGCTACGTCGTGCTGGGAAAGAGGAACAAACGTCAACAAACTAAAAAACCAACTTTCTCACTGGTTTTTATGTAATGTAGGTAGATGTTTATGACATGGTGATACTATTGAATGCTGGAAAGTGACATAGAATGCATATTGTTCTAAAACATTGTGAGCTAAGCATCCACTTTTCAAATCAAATCAAATCAAATTGTTTATTGAACTTTAGTCTACCCATTTACGAAATTTGTAGCCTAAGACTAAAATAATCAAGATTCTGGGTATGCGCCGCCCCCAAACCACGACATTCACTTTTATTTTGTGCAACTTGTCTCCACACTATTTTTTTTTATCTGATTTCTATCTACAATCAGTGTTTTCACTATAAGCAGATCTGTTGATTCTGTCAAAAATAAAATTAAAAATTAATCTATGTACAATATAATTTGTTACAGCGACAAGGCCCCGATAGTTCTAAACGTGAAGAACCGGCTGTGCTCAGAAAACTTCGTCGACTCAAGGGCTCACATGGAGGGGAGTAAAGACCTGGCAATGATTTACTTTGTCACGCCTACCTACCCTCGAGCGACACAGGTTTATACATTTTTGACCTATTTTTTTCTAATTCTAACATTTTGTAGGACCTGAAGTTTAAATCGTAAATTCTAGCCATGATTCTAGCATAATCGGTGACATACGCCTATACACGCTATCGGTGACCAATCACGAGCAAGAATTGTGTGCGAGTAAGATGTGAGATACGAATGGTAAAATGTCGACGTGAATTTCGTGCGGAGTAACAGTTGTTGTATAGTTCAGTCATAGGTATGATTGTTTCAAAGGATCATACCAGAAAATGAGCGCAGTAGAGTAATCTGCAGCGTTAATGCTGACGTATGACGGGGGCCACCAATGTAACTTATATCATCTATGTATTCCGTGTCTTTTTCATGTATTATTATGTCCCTTGTATTAAAATAAATGCTTTTTGTTGTTCGTTGCAGGTGCCAGAGCTGACGCGTCTCAGCCACACGCTGATGCACGTCCCGCGCATCCACTGGATCGTGGCGGACGACCAGCCCACCTGCTCGGACATCGTACTCGATGTACTCAAGTGAGGACTCACTTATACATATACATATTTGAAAAGTATAAAAGGATAACTTAAACCTGTATTGGAAAACGAGCGAAAATAATCACTATTGGCAGGATAAACCATAATGCGGGTTTAGCACTCAACAGAATAACTCATAATTTAAAAGGATACTGGTAACTAACATATAACTTTTATAGACGGCTTCCAAAGCAAAAGCTTTGTTTTTTTTTAACTAGATAGGCCCACGCCTTACTACAGCTCGCCTGATGCTAAGCGATGTTTATGATCTACGATCTAGCACGCTTGCCAAGAAGAAACCGATTCACTCTCGATTCGTAGACCGATAAATTATAGTTCGAGGGGAATAGAGATTCCGGCAAGGAGTTCCACCTTTTTGTGACTCTACGACTTTTGGAATTTCATGAAAATAATCAGCTGTTCCATACAAAAAGTTCATGCTTTGGGAAAAAGCATTAAAAAAATTGTTAAAAATTTGTTTGCAAAAGCAAACAAATTTACAATCTGTTTTGTAGTCCGTGAACAATTTGTACGGAGAATCGATATTTTCCCGAGAATTTAAAAGGTCATAAATAAAAGTTGTTGCTTTTTAAATACTCTAAAAATATTTTATTTAGGTGTTCAATAAACTATATTTGATTGATTAGTTGAAATACCAAAGTGACAATATGTTAGCCCAGGTTCTATTCTATCTCCGTGACAAATTTCATCCGAATCTGTCCAGCTGTTTGAACGTGAAGAAATAACTACGAGACACACACGCCCACGCGCAATCCTTCACCTTTACAATATTAACAGGATGGGATGGGATGTTACAGACAATCCGGCCTTCCCTACACGCACATATCGAGCCCGAAGCCGTTCCTATACAAGACCAAGAGTTTCCCGCGCGGCGTGGCCAACCGGCGGGCCGCTCTGGACTGGCTGCGGCAGAATGCTCGCGAGGGAGTGCTCTACTTTGGCGACGATGACAACACCTTCGACCTGAGACTGTTCGAGGAGATCAGGAAGACCAAGCGCGTGGCCATGTTGCCGGTCGGGCTCATCGGCGACTACGGCGTCTCCTCGCCTGTTGTTAGCTATGGAAAGGTTGGCATTGCTTTTTTTACGTATATTAAGTAACAATTTGACTTACGCGTGGGTTACAAACAACGTATTTTGATAGCGTTTTTGTTTAAATTTAGATTCCCCTGATGTCAGTTTAATGTATTAAGTTACTAGTGGACGCCTGCGGCTTCACTTGCATTATTTTGAGATAAAAAGTAGATTTTCCCTGTCATTTAGTGACATATTGTTTAGTATTAGGTTTGACGACATTTAACTAATAATATAAATTTTATCGAAATTATGTCATTGCAATGAACGTTTCCAGGTGGTAGCGTTCTACGACTCGTGGCCTCACAACCGCCTGTTCCCGGTGGACATGGCTGGCTTCGCCGTGAACCTGGCGTTCCTGCCGCCCGCCGCCGCCATGACCTACACCTCGGGCCTGCAGGAGGACAAGTTCATCACCAGCCTCGGCATCGACATGGAACAGATAGAGCCGCTAGCAGACAACTGCTCCAAGGTATACGTGTGGCATACCAAGTCCGTCAAATACCAAACGAAGGATCTCAAACTTGACCTGCGCAAACTCGAAGCGAACCCCAAATATAAATCATTCGTGAATCTCTTAGAGGAGACCGCCAAACTGGGCATGGCTAACATATTCCCGGAAAACGGCACGGTCAAACCGCGAGTCACAAAGAACCGGAATCCAGTAGATGTTATAAGCGGATTGTCGTAACTAAAAATACATTTTTAGGTAGACAACATTACATAAAACCCACTAGATCCTTTCAAGATCAGAACAGTGGATTTAGGAGAATTAATCCTTTTTCCATTAATATTAGATATTATCCGAAATATTTTAATAACTCTACCATTTATATATTGTTGCTGTTGCCAATGTTATTGTAGCTTTTAAATGGATTGCATATACTAAAAGCTTGTTAATTTTATATTGTAAATGCGAGCACGAAATAAATAGGAAGATCAGTTCTGTGATAGGCGAGTACAAAGTCGTACATAATATTGTGTTAATGTACGTCCATCGATTTTTTTATTGGATGCTTAGTACAAAAACTGATATTGAGTCAAATTTCTGGTAGACAGAATGCTGCTAACGAATTAAAACATTGAGATTAAACTGGTGCCCCTTTGTAATAGCTGTGGCGCCCCCTGTGACCTGGTGACCTTGTGCTGGGCGCCCCTTGAGTTATTTAATTTAATTAATAAGAAAAGTTCGTCCGTTGGCCATAGTATGTTAATAAAATAATAAAAAAATCAATACTAAAATAAACTACATATGATAATGGTTCATAATTACGACGAATACAACTTTTCTAAATAGTTGTATACTCAAATCATTTTTGAAATAACTTTTTCTGCACTAAAATTAATGGCAGATGCTTTTATGTACATTACAAGGGGTAAATGCAAATGTGTAGGGGTGTTACTCTTAAAGAAACTTTCCACTTGAAAACCAAACGATAATCATGGAAGCCCATAACATCCATGATTGGAGGATCACAGTCGTTGGGTAACATTAGTCAGCTTAGATTTTTTTGACAGTCGTTTCTTTTTTGAGGGGTTTTATTCGAAACTTTGAAAGTTTGGAAAAACTCAAATCTCGAAATAGGTCACATAGAGAAATATCATAACTGGTTTTGTCTCTTATTAAACCTGTGGCAAATTATTATATTTATAGCTTTAAAATTTAATAAGGAATTCCTAAATACCGAAACATTTTAATTTTGAGGCATTAAACAGTATCATAAAGAGATTATAATTTGTAGTGTAGTATAGCATTACATATATTAACCCACTAACCTTGTGTACTACTACGGTATACCGTATAATAGTGTCTTTGATGATAACTACTAGTATAATAGCTACTAGAACAGTAACTCCATACAAATATAGCCTCGAATATGCTTCCATTCCATCCATATCTGCAGCTGTTTCACAAATCGGAACGTTTCCTATCGAAACGAAACGCCAATCAAAGACGTCAAAACAACCTTATTTTAACCAATAACAGTCATCCACCGATCATAGAAGTTACAAATAGTTCTACGTTTGGCGTTTCGTTTCCGAGCCCTGCTGTCTCAGACACCACTCGCACGCTAATCTGGCTCTTGATTGGTCCCCGATGGCGGAAAAAAACGAATTTTACCCATGATGGCTGCCGGTGGAAGTATGATTTGTAGCACAGTTACAATTGTATGCTATTTTATTCGCAGATAAATATTTAAAGATACAGGCGGTGCAGCTTTTTACTAATTTTGAAGATATTTCACAAAATTAGCACTATGGTAGTGAAGTTTCGTATATAAAATTGGAGATTTTTTTTACTAACCTTTATTATTTAGTCATTAGAGTACTTCAATGATGGTTATTCGAGTTGCTTCAAGTGGTAGTCAAATGCCTGACAGTCTTTGAATAAAAAATACTTTGGAAGCAATTAAGCATATAATTTTTCTATTGAATATAATTGAAATTGGTGCAGCGCCATCTTATCATGTTGCAAAAATAAAATAATTTTACTTGCTAGGTATAAAACGGTCACAAAAAATAGTTATTCATCTGTGCACATTTATAGTGCATATAATTACATAAACACGAAGAATAACATTGCTCTTGTATATGGTGGTCAGCACGCTCGATCAGATGCAATTAAGATGGTAAATTCCTTCGGTTCCCCGACGCTACTTTACACTTATAGTATTTATTTAGGTACTTGTTAATAACCAAAGAACATAAAAAATTATAAAATGATTCTGCCTTTGTATAAATATTTTTATTTGAACTTGTGGGTTTATAACTCTTTTTATAGTGTCTTTTTAAATCATCTTTGCTCTCAACGCTTGTTTTGCCTAATCAAGTAGATATTTTGTAAAATCTGACCTTATTATTATTACATTTTAGTGAGTAGGTAAGTGTAAATATGATCGATTTCAAAAAGGGGTAGATTGACAATTCAGTTCTACTCGTATGTATTTTTTTCATAATTGTACAAATTTATTTTTTTTATTTATTACTACATTACCTTTTTTTGTTTATTTGGTGTGATATATCGTGTAATGGCTTATTTATGGGACGAATATTTATATTCCCTTAATTAAAAACATATGTTTGTACTCGTACATATGCTATTTACTGAATATTTACTAAATCTGTGTAGTTCCTTCGACATTAGCGCCAATTCGAACTGAGCAGGATGCAGTATAATCTGGCATATCCTATAATTTCACAGTTCTTAAACGAGTATCTGAGTGTTTATAATCCTTTGTACTGTGTTTTTTCATTTTGTTCTTATTTTAGAAGTATCTTATTGAGTGCACGTGCACCTAATATCATAGTGACTTTTTGGTTGTAACAACATGAATCGATATTCCTTCTTAATGATCGAATTAAGACTGCTGAAGCTCCTGCATTGAGAGTATGTATGTTTATTTTGATCGCATAAATTAAGTACTTTTCAGCGATGAAAAAAATTACGATGGTATGACAGTTGCTAACTATGTTGTCAAGAGTTTTTAGCAGCTTTTTCCGAACCTGTCACAGTGTTACAAGAGGGTGGACTAACCTAACCTGTCGTTAGGAAACACTGATTTATAAACTGACTTCGATGTGGCCGAGACAACATTACAAAGATGGTCCACGGTAGTAGTCGTTCTAAAGAAAATAGTGTTCAATATTGATAAATATTCATACTTTCAATGCAAGCTAAATACTAAGGCCTTAAATTTAGTGAGCGAACTCACATCTTAGATCTTGTTGAAAATAAGAATCTCAGTGAGATATAATTTATTTTTTAATAATTCGGTGTGCATGGTTTGTATGTTTAAGCTTGTTTGTTATTTAATCATTATCACAGTAGGTATTAGATTTTTTCTAGCTTTAGCACTTATTAAATCAAGGATACGGTGTAGTACATGTATATTAATATATAAAAAAGCTGTTAATTCATTATTATACACTTTTTTTTATAAATTTTACGTTTATACATTTATTGTACAATTGAAATTGTTTGGAAATAAGAATCTATGTATTCACGAGACGGGATTTACATTATGTACATAAAACATTTTATTTTATGTACCTATAATTTTAACTGATGGTAATAATATATTTTATTTTACTAATTTATAATTTTGATGTATATTTCTCAAAGTTTTATAGAATACTGTTCTTTTGGCTATTCTAATAGCATTAAAAGTTTAAAGACTTTATTTTCAAACTAATATTATATTATAATCACTCACGCGTGAACAATAATAATTAATTTATATCATTCCTTTACTGTTTTTGTCCTGCTTTGTAAAAAAATGTCATCACTATGCAATGGCCTACCTTTGATATTATAATGTATAAGTAAAGTTAAATGCAGGGTTCCTGATACCAGAGCAAATACTTGCGGTTTAATACGCCAATAGCAATAGCTTTTGTATAACGATATTTGTAAATTCGAGAGGAAAAATAGCTTTTTATAGAGGGTGCTTTTTCCTGGAATTTCCTTGGATTGTAAAACAAAATTTGTTGTCACTGATGTACTTATCAAATCAATTTTGGAAAGGACGATTAGCCTGTAAAATAAAATAAAAGTTTTTGCTTCTACTCGTATAATATGTTTGTATGTGAAGTTGCCTAATCTGCCTAAAATGCCTAGATATAATACTGTTTGGTTTTTATCTGTAAATCTTAATGCCTCCTCTACACTACTCGTGAAGATATTCGGCGAAATACTCGGCCGAAGTTGACTGAAGTCCGAAGTGCTACACTACACACTCGTTCAACACCGCGAGGAGTCGTTCGTATCCTTTGACTCGGGCTCAAAAACCGACAACAAACGGAAGTCAGCCGAGGCGAGGTGAAGTTGGACGAAGTAAGCCCAAGTGCCTCTCTACATTATTCTATTCGTCTAACCTCGTTCAACTTCGCGAGTAGTGTGGAGCTAGCATAAGAATATTTTATTCGCCTCGCTTTAAATCAATTTTAACGATGATCGATCATCATGTTCACTATTTATATCCGTTTTAATTATTATATATTTAAATCCTACTGAAAATTTTATATGAACATAGGCATAAGTTAATTATTCCAAAATAAAAAACGTTATTACAGATTGCGTTGTTATTTTTATTATTATAGAAAAAAATGATTCAAATAGTAGGTAGCTATCATATATGAGCAAATTAAACAGAGTAATAAATCTGTTATCGACTGATCGCCTCTTATTTCTTTATAAGATTTTATACATTTCAGAGCTATTTCAATTTCATAATGCAGTTTGCTGATGAAACTGTAGTAGGTAGATCTATTAGTTTAGTACTCTACTACACAGAAATTAGATAAAAGCACACTAAATTATAATAAGAAAATGATAATACCTTTGCCCAAAAGTGGGACAGTACAGGTTAATAAAAAAAAAATTGTTCGTAGGTACTTGCAAACATACAATTTTTCAAAAAATTAGGTATTGGTATTGGGGCGTAGCAAGAGACAATGGCTAGACAATATTTAGTAATATGTAATAAGTACCAATTTCACATGGTTTTAAGGCTATACAATAAACAGTAGTCAGCTTCAATTCTTCTGAATGGCGTTTAGTTTCTTCTTGTATCGAGGTAACTCCACGCCGTCCCAGTGCAGCTCCACGTTGTCGAAAAATCTGGAAATTGAATATCAATTTAGAAATTTATTCTTATTTATAAATATATAATAAACATGTACGTTCATACATATGACCACAAATAAAATAAGATACTCATTTTTATGCAGCTACGTTAAGCAATTAAGCGTTCCATAGAAGTACCTAGGACATTTTCGAAATTATCCAATGGTGTATTCTGACGAAAAGTGTTTAGTGAAGGATAACATCGTGAGGAAACCGACGATGTCTGAGGACCGCAAACCCGAGGTGTTCCTCCGTAGCACGATCTAGGCGCCTGCTATGATGTACTTCCCCAATGTGTTTAATCTGCAGGGGACTCGTGACTCTCAGTAGTAAGGAACACAACGCGAAGGGGAGGGATTCCGATGACCTCGTTTGAAAGTCACTTCTTTCTATACAGGTTCTAGCACAGGTGCAGTACGCTCCATCTTTGTTTCCATTTCAAGCACCTTACTTGGCGATCATTGCCTGACTGTCTAAGGTAATATAATATAAGCGGTAAAACTCTTTTACATGACATCTTTACATGTGGATCCGCAGAAACTTTTATCTCCACTTGAATCTACTATAGAGGGGTTTGGGAATACAATGATATTTTCTATGCCACTACGATCCACAAACAAGGGCAACCAATAATGTGGGTGCATGGGTCAATTTATAAACTTAACTTGCAGAATAAGGAGATATTTTTGGAACATTGTTTGAGGAAGAATCACAGCGAAAATAAACCATATCGCTATAACGTACCTTGTCTGCAATTCCGCAAGCATTTTCTGTTCATGGTCTGAGAGACCTTGGTGTAGCATTCCCAGGGTATCCTTCAGTTGGTCGAAGTTACAGAAACCACAAACGTTGGTGTCGATGCCGGGCTGGTTGAGAGAGAACCAAGTCGCTAACTTCGCCAGCTCTACGTTGTTCTCCTGTCGACATTATTGTGGATATCTTAATTTCCATGACCGCATATCATAGGTATTGAGATATCAATCAAACAGTTTTTATTAGTTGATTACCTACAGTTAGTGAAATTATACGTATGTACATATTGTACCTACATACATTACGGGGAAATATTAAATAAAAAATAAATAAAAATATATTAAATATTTTGTCTAGTACGACAGTCGTTAAGCCATGTCAGAGGCCCTTAGGGCGGTTTGAAAACTCTCGACACCAGAGTTGGCCATTCTAATGCGATAAGAAGAAGACCGGGAAATGTAAATTCATTCCAAAATCAAAACGTTCGTAAGATCCTATGGAATAATAAATAAATACATTACAATACATTGTCGAGTATTTGTTACGGGATCTGACTTTTATAGATCTATAGGGCAGTTTGAAAACTATCAACCCCCAATTTGGTTCCTTACACTTACCTACCTTACAGAAATCCGAGGCTCGTTTGCAAAGCGCCTTGATGTCGTCGCTGGCGGGATGCCACGGCTGCGGGCCCTGGTTGGAGAGGAGGCCCATTCCTGTCGCTGCAGCGTTGATCACTCCCACGCCATTATCCTGAAATGCAATAAAACTAGTGGCTCGTCTAATCCAGGACCTATGTTCATTAAAAAAAATGACCTAGTAATGGGCAATTAAATTAACCTCAGATTGTTCTAACATTAGGTATTTCCTTTTACCTGTATTGAACTACTAGGTACTACTTCACTTACCTCGTCCATTTTGCCCTTTCCTTCTAGTAAAACAGCATTTCTGGTACAACTACACTTTAAAATGTTTTTTTTTAATAAGAAACATTGATTAATCAATTTAGATAGATCTCCCTTAGTTGTAGCGATCATTACTTAATAGGTAGGTACATCATTCAAACCAACCTTGAAAAACTTGATGTAATTCTGCAGTCTATTGTCAATTAGTGTAGACTTGGAATATGACAGTATTGAGCTTATTTTCACGTCAGATTCTTCGACCACTTCCTTTATAAGATCTATGTCATAGTCAGCCAGACCGATGTACCGCGCCTTGCCATCTCGGACGGCCTTCGCCAGAGCCGGCAGAGTTTCCTTTAACACTATTGACAGATCTGGTGCGAAAGTGAAGTCGTGGATCTGAAATGGAAATAGTTTTTTTTATGTAAAATAAGTGGACTAGCTGCGGGCAGCTTCGTTCGTGTTGTTAAGGAATAAAAAGTAGCCAAGCCCTAGGTATACCAATAAACGCAATGTTCAGCCGTTCTGTCGTGGTGGTTTGAGGGCGGAACAAATAGATACTTTTGCTGTTATAAATATATAGTATGATGGTTAGATAAGTCACGTGTCATCTGACTGGTGGTTGTAACCAGGTGTAGTTAATGCCACTTTTTATTTTTACGCGGTCACCCATCCAAGGACTGACTTACCTAAGAATATCGCAGCTAACACCGCAGGGCGCCGCTAGTGGTACCCACGTAAAGGTCAAAGCCGGGAGCGATTGTGTCCAGAGCTATCGCACAAATTGACTTTGATTGAAACGACCATGACCGTGCCTACCATATGATGCCTAGTTGAATCAACTTGCAGATCAAACCATTTCTTTGCGAGTCAAACAGAATTATCCTAATTTCCGCTAGTTAATAATAGTAACCAAAACTCCTTTTCACTAGAAATAATACACTTATTAGGTCTGTTATTTGCAGAAAACTATGTTTCTTATTTTACGCCACGCAGAAGAGTATTTTCAACGGCCGTCAGCAAATGAGGTGTTAAATAATTATAAAAAAAAAAATATATAATAATATATATATTATAATAATAATCTCAATTCACCTCTAACAGAATATTTCTAAAACCATCTATGTATATAGCGACGATACTGAGCGTTGATATTCAAAACACAAAACTTTTTAATATTCGACCTAAGTCAGCGTAAACATTATTGTTCATTTTCGTAATTTGCATTTTTAAGAACCTTTGTTGGAAAACAAAAAACTAAACACTACTATTAAACGACATTAAAATAAAAGTAGCTAGAACATAGAGCATTGGTAAGATCTTAAAGACAGTTAACAGTTAGCTCCCTGCCAGAGGGTAATATGCCCAGCATGCTGGCTGCAATACCATTGCATAATGTTTTGACCATTATTCGTACTTTGATATCATCATCACAGCACCACCATCATCCACAAACTTTCTTATCCCACTACTGGGTATACTATACACACAGTATTTAACGAGTATTTATTCTATACGATATACTTAAGTTGCTCTTTGCAAGTGCTAGCTATGCTGATCTTGTGCAGGCTTCGTCTATAGGGGGTCTACTATATTGAAAAAATATGTGAAAGATGTAAAAAATTAAGATACCTGAATAATATCCACATAATCCAAGCCAAGCAGTCTCAGCGTATTGTCGACGGCAAATTCTGTTTTTTCAGTGGAAAAGTCGAACATCTTGTCTGTGGCCAACTCGTATCGCCCCACTTTGCTTGCAATGTAGTACGAGTCCCTTGGTATACCAACTAGGGCCTAAAATTATAGTGTTTAATAAAAGTCAGATCCGTAAATCAAGAGGATCGGAAGCCTACCCCATAAAATGAGAATATGGCTGAAAGCACACACAGCGTCAAACATTATCTACAAATCTTTTGATGAGATATATTATTATTAGTACACATCTCTATACCTGTCTATATGCTGATAAATTCAACGACAGACACACATGCATATAATACATATCTACAAATTTGTAGTAAATCTTAAATTGTATGGCACATAATCATCATCTGCATTTTTGTTCCCCGGAAATATGTATTGTATAAGTATAAGTATACGCCCCAATACGTCGGAGCACATGTTAATATTTGAAAATTGTACATGTCAAGTATGAATAAACAAATAAATATTTTATTTACAACTCGGTGTACTACAAAAAAGTGACTTCAATACAAATTCCTTAGCGCCAGGTTGAGACTTGAGATTGACTGCTAAACTAGCTTTTATACACGTAGTTAATCTATGTATAAATATTTACAATTCAAAATAGGTAGATAAAGGATTGCAGTCAAATTGAGGACCGAAGAGGTTCTATTCCCCTTGGTCCTCCTTGGTTCTTAGTCCCTGTTTCAAGTAGGTTGAAGGTGCTCACTTTTCCATAAGTGGTCTCGGAAGTGCCCTGTCCATACCAGGGAGCCGTCTCCATGTAGTTGACGCCATTCTTGATGCTCTCTCGAATCAGCGACAGGAAGCGCTCCTCTTCAAATGATCTGAGAAAACAGGAAAATGGTCTAATTATGCTTGAGTTACTTTAAATAAGTGTTTGGTATTTTTGTGCATTGTATTTTATTTTGTAATTTGATATGGGTCTATTGCCTGAAAATAAAGACTTTTATTTTTTTATTTGGTATTTATTTATGTATTTAAGTAGATTGATTAGATAGATGAAAACACCACACATAAAACAATACAAAAGAAAACATAAAAGTAGTGTCTCAAGTGGCCGCCTTATGTTAAGAGTGACTTCTTCCGGGCTCTCTTTTTACATACATATTTATTTATTACTTGCAACACATTTAAACTAATTTAGAAACTATATAATATGTCTAAACATGTGGCCGGTTCCGGGCAGCGCAAGATGTGTCATATAGCTAATTCCTAGAATAGAATAGAATAGAAAATCATTTATTAAGACAGTCTTCAAACATACACACACACATATATATACAATAAATAAATAAATAAGTCTGCCTCAACACAGCCCCAACTCAGCATAATGCTGATTACTGGACGTAGTCGTAAATTGTCTGTATGTAATAGTCAGTGATTACTATTTATAAAGAACGTACTCATCTTTATAAGTATGTATATATCTTTACATTCATCATTCAAAAGTAGCCTATGACACTCCTAAGACCTTATACCTACATACCAAAAACCATGATGATTCGTGTAGCCGTTTTTGCGTGATGAGCGTTTGAATAAAGAGACAAACAGAGACACAGATAAACAGACAAAATTTCTAGAACTTGTAACGTTTTCTGCTATCAATTCGAAGTATATCCAAACATTGGTTTCAAAGTTACCTGTTTGGGCGCCGGCAGCGAGTTCGCCTTGAAGATGATTTTTCTTCTTGGAGTTGTACTTCTGCTGGTGTCCCACAGGGCGGCGTACTTTCTCCTTTACTTTTTGCTCTATATATCAACTCTATATCTCTATCACTCTCTTCTTCCTACCACCTATATGCAGATGATCTCCAAATTTATTCCAAAGCTTCTCTGAAAAACCTAGACTTTGCCATTGACACTATAAATACAGATTTGTGTCATATAACTGAGTGGAGTAAGTCATTTGGCCTTAAAGTGAACCCATCGAAAACACAAGTTATCATTATTGGCAGTTCGCGAATGATATCGAGGATTGATTGGGCTGTGTTACCACAGGTTGTTTTTGATGGTGTTGCCATACCCTACAGCAAATCTGTAAAAAATCTTGGTATAATGATGGATCGCTCTCTCAGTTGGCTCATGAATACTCATTTGACTTACGTGAGCAGTAGGATGTTTGCATCTGGCGCTTCTATGAGGCGACTTCGTAACTTCTTACCCACTGCCACTAAAGTTTCGCTCGCACAATCTCTTCTTCTTTCTATTTTAGATTACGCTGACGCCTGCTATCTAGATCTTCGGGAAGATCAGCTAGATAAGCTTGAGCGCCTTCAAAATTTCTGCATAAGATTCATATTTGGCTTACGCAAATATGATCACATTTCTCACTTTCGTGCTAAGCTCAAGTGGCTGCCCATTCGCCTTCGTCGGAATGCTCATATACTTTCTTTGCTCTATAATATACTCTTTAATCCCTCCTCTCCGCGCTACCTAAAAGAGCGATTTTGCTACGCTCACGAATGTCACTCCCTCAACTTGCGGTCATCAGCGAACCTCACACTTGCGACTCCGAGACATAACAAAGTATCCTATGATAATTCTTTCTCTGCGCACGCCGTGAAACTGTGGAACGCTTTGCCGCTAGATATTAGGAAAGCACCATCAATAGATGTCTTCAAAAATAATGTTAAGAAATTGTATTTATCTTCTTTGGTTCCGACATAAATTGCTATATACTTATGTTTTTATTTTGTCTCTTGTATTAATATGTATGTATTATTGTGTATGTATGTATATATTATTGTAATATTTGTTTATGTTTATTCATATTATAAGTAGTATAAACTTTTTGATCTTTTTTTTTTCATTTAATTTCTTAAGCACCTCGTAATACTCATTTTATTTGAAGTTTATATCCCTGCCAGATTGGTTGCCTGGAAGAGATCGCTCTTAGCGATAAGGCCGCCAATTAAAACGCAAATTTTATTTTCTTTGTTTTTTGTATTGTTTTTTATGTATGTGGTGTTTTAATAAAGAATTTATCAATCAATCAATCAATCAACATTTTTTTTAAATCTAATCTTGCTAATGTGTTGGTATATTTCAGGTAATCCTCTATTAAGACGTACTAGACGCAGCCTATGTTGTCATTATACAAGCTGATAAATAGAAATTGATAAATATGGGATAAAATTATATGATAACATTACATCGCCCGATAAAGTGAAATAACTATGATAAAGAAGAATAGAAGCGACCGATGTACGAGTTTGTTTACCTGTATTTATGTACCTAGATGTTTCTTAACAAATCACACCTCTCCTGTCACTCTGTTACCGGTTGGGATTTTTTAGTGATTCCGAGGTTTTTACTCCCAGTTTTTGCATAAGAAATACATTGCAGTGGCAACCGGTTACACCATAAAATATACTAATCATTCAAATTGTACGGGTAATATAGTAATTCCAAACTCAGTTAATTAAATTGCCGAGCATAAACAAACGCATGCGTACCGTAACGTAAGTACCTAGGTACATGTATTTACATATTATTTGATTATTTGATTTCTTAATATGACCACCTTACATTAACATTTTTCAAGGTACATTGGCCAAGTGCTTGCTGAGATATTATGTTAATGTCGGGATCACTTTGGGACATACTATATCAAATCCACATTTAACCATTATCGTTGTCAACGGTTCTTGTGACATTTATACTGACATACTTAGTTAAGTACAGTTATATGCATTATTTATAGCGGATACGTAGGCAGCCACAGCAATAAACTCACCCATAGAAGTTACTAAACGCCGCTCCTCCCAAACTAACTTGAGACACTTTGAGGTCTGTTACACCAAGGTTAGAATACTTCATGGTTACTGAATTAATACTTTTTAGATTGATTAACTAAAATACGAAGTGGGTTTGATAAAAAGTTTCTATTCTAAACACTGGCCACACGCGATGAATAAAAACGTTTGCGCCTCGATCGTGAAACAAACAAAATGATAAAATCGTCAGCTGGTTGAATGAAACTCGTTTTGTTATCGCTCTTCTGTGTGTGCACATTGTTTGATGATATACTCGTACCTTTGCATGTTGTTGATAAGTGCCGACTTATGCTCAAGAAGCGTAGTACATAATATGTATGTATATGTAATTACATAGTATCACTTCATATTATACCTACCTATTTATTTAATACCTACGACTACTGTCGTTTTATAACAAGGCAATACACGGTTTCCTCTAGTTACTAAATTATTTATGAACTTATCTTTTATTCTACACATATTTATAACATAAGTATCCCTCTTACTATATTAAAAAAATAAACAAAATAATTCATCAAATAATTACGTTAAAATAGTATTTATTTCCTTACAGAAGAGTATTAAAATACTCTTATAGAAACGCATGTTATTTTGGCTGAAGGGAAAGAGAGGGATGAAATAAAAAATCCTTGGGCTGAAATTCAAATTTACCGCATAGACTGACTTGACATTAAGTATATTGCCATTAAAAAAATGGTATTTTAATTTTATCAAGCAAATGTTAAGATTAAAATGTTTAAAATTATAACAAATATAATACAAACTGAGTCTAACTTCACGAGTACAAACCATTCCATAATTTTTTACTCATTTTAGACAATTAAGACAGCACGGAAGAATAATAATGCTATACAAGTGTTCGACTGAAGTAGTTGTCTCCACAAACGAGAAACGCAGGCGTCCGATTTCTCGCACTACGTTAGTTTCCATGGCCATATTTATTAAAATAAAAAAAAACCTAAAAGCTGTTCGGCAAGACGCGACGGTCGTTTAGCACTTGTCTGGGTTTTGTTTGTAAAGAGCGGACTTAAATTCTGTATTAATTTGATGTGATATTGTCTGGATAAGTTACTAAGAAATGACTATATATTATTGTGTTACTGTGAGACATAGAATGTGATAATATTAATAACGAACTCTCTTGAAATTTGCTCAAAAGAAACGTAAGTCTGTATTACTTTAATCGTCCGTGTTAGTTTTAAGTGCTGTGCATTTGTTTATTTTTTACTTTTATGACAGAAATAGATTAATTTTATTAAATTGCTAGTTAACATTTGATCACATACATGAATTTGCTGTGGCAAAAATCTTGTGGGCCAATGAAATTGTTGACAACACAATTCTGTGGTCATTGTGAGCTTTTTTATAAGATTCTTGAAATTAGAGTTCATATTTTAACATTATATTTCTTTGTCCAACTTCTAGCTTAGGAGCCTATAATATAAACCTGATTTATCCTACCTCAAAAAGAATTATGGGAATTAGATGAGTGCCTAAGCAATTTTATTATTCAATTAAAACTCTAATTTAGCCTAAATAATAAAATAAATAAATGAATATTATTTGTAATAGTGTCATATTCTGATTGTGTGTAATCACTCTACAAAAAATTGTTTTGGCTCAAACCAATCCAATGACTAAGAGGAGATAGAGAAGAAGAGTGACTAGATAGTTACCTGAAATTAACATCTCATACATGTACTCAAAACTAAAAATATAAAACTGCCACGGGAGGTACTTGCTTATGATTTACTAAATGTATTTTTGTTTTAGTCAAGACCACTAAAAAACCCTGATTAAAGATATTCACCGCAGAATATCCTTGTTTTGAAGATAAGAAACCTTTTTTCCCAAGAAATCCAGTAAAAAATTTAAAACACACAGTAAATTAATTACCTATCAATGTTATGCTTATCTAACATGTGGTCTACCAAGTAACTAAGTACACTTATTATATGTATATAAATATATATATATATATTCTACCTGAATTATTTTATTATAAATCAATTGTCCCTTTATTTAAAATAAATTTGATTTAGCTTAGCAACATAACATTTTCAAAATTACTAATAATTACAAAAACATTAACACAACAGGCAGAGCCTGAGTAAAGAAAATCCCTTGACAAGTCATAGTGTAAAACAGCCTAGTATTCTGATTAATTAAATTATTAAGGATCCAAGAAATTGAGTACCTACATATCCGAGTAGCACCATGCGGTCTGCTAACAACCATGTGTTTATAATAGGGGCAAAAATATAAATTATAATAAAATGTTTTTAAAAACTATTTTATATTGAATTAAAAAAAAATACTTAAGAGTTTTCACCACTATCATTTGTACATGACCGTGGCTGCACCCACATTGTCTAGACAATAAAAAGGAAAGAAGTAGCTGGTCACTCTCAGAACACTCACTACACTTCAAATAATGATGGACAACTTGTTCTAATGCAAAGTAAAAAGAACTAACAGTCCAACACACTTTATCTCTTACCCTGATTTGAGATTTTATAATATGACATACTGTACATAGGTATTTTTATGTATTCATATTATAACATTATTAAATATCTTTATCTTTACCTGTATAATGGTACTAGCGACGCTGGGCTGTTTTACCTGCGTTAACTCGAAATGGTCGAGAACAAAATGTAGCCCACGTGTTCATTTAGGGCCTAATCTATCTCCATACCAAATATCATCCCACGCGGTTCAGCCGTTTGACCTTGAAGAAGAAACAAATGGGGAAATGCACAATATCAGGGTTTTTTTTTACGTGGGATAGGTTTACGTTTGACTACAGCCTGCCTGATGTTAAGCATTGCTGCAGCCTAGGATGTGACACGCTTACCTGTAAATACCTAATAACTCTAGATTTGAAAACCCATGGATTGTAGTTCGCTGGAGACACAGCTTCTGGTAAAGTGTTCCACAGCTGTGCCGTCCGTACAATAAACGTAGAAGCAAAGCGCTGTGTTCGACACTTCGGCACTTCCACCATAAAACGGTGTCTACCTGCGGACTTTGTTTTGTTGTCAGTGCAGGATTCATCGCTCCTACTTCAAAACACACAGAAGCACGTTATGCCTTAATGATATTGTTAGTGAATAAACAAATATTCCAGGACATTGCACACAGTGCTATCTAGCCCCACACTAAGCAAACACTTGTGTCGTGGGTACTAGATAACGGATATAATACTTACATACTTTTTTTGTGAATACATACTTATAATAACTACATTGTACATAGAAATGACTAGACCCAACACAACTACACAAGTAATTATAAATTTTAAAATTCATAGTTGTTGTTGTGTCATGCGGGAATCGAAACCGGAACCCTAGTTTAGAAGGCAGAGCCAGTACCAAACCAACTAAGCTCGTGTGATAATATTTAACTTTGTTTGTCCAGCAGTGTCAAGATGCGAGCCCGGCTGCCGCGGTGTCGGCCGCTGTCGACGCGGCTCTTTGCCATTATCCTCTTTCTGGTGTGCTTCTGCATCTACTGCTACTACTACACGTCCTCCGGAATCACCAACAAACCAGGTTAGTTATACATGTGTACGTATACATGGCGATCTACACGGCTGGTGTCAATTTTAAATATATTCATTCAAGCAAAATATTGATTACATATTACAGAGATGCAGATGATTAAGTTGAATATATTACAATATACATATTACTGCATTTGCAATAGGCAAGTCTAATACTTACCTAGCACGAAACATGCTCGATTAAATAAAAAATTACGTACATGGCAAAGAGAAATTACAATAGCTATTCAATTCATATTTAATTCCAATTGATTAAAGTACCTATGTACATTATAGTTCCATTCAATGAAGCTGCAAGCTAAAGCTGAATTAATTCTGCGGGGACATTGTGCATGTTCCTCAGTAATAATGAGGATCGCGCATGACTTCCCCGCAGGCAATATTTTATCCGGGATTAAATTTGTACCGCGGGGCAGTGCTAGTATAATTATATGTATTCACTGTTTTATGCAATGGTTGCTTCGTGACATCGTCTGCCATTGCCCGTCCTGTATGCACTCAGTAGCTGACTTATTCACGATTACGATATTAATATCGAGAGTAATTCAACCCAAAATAGTGCCTAATGATGAGAAAATTGGCTCTGTTATGGCTCAGCACGGTTCCCCTTGAAACCTGGCTGAATGTCGACTGATTGGGCCAATTCAGTCGCATTGCATGGGATTTCCTTGTTAGATAATGTCGATGACGCACGCTTTTGCATTTAATCGTTCGAATGTGCTTTTATTACTTATAATATACCTTTTATTGCAACCATAATTTGAAAAAACGTTTTATCTCTGTTAATCTATGTATATAACCGAGAGTATAATCCGACTTTTATAGAAGAAAGTTATCAATCTGACTTGTCTGTATGGTATTTCGTTGGAATTAGATACAATTAGAGTATGTTAATCTATTTGAGTTCCTAAGCACATGCCCCACCTAAAAAAAAAATGTGTGATCTGTAACTTAATTGTGTTCAAGTTACTGCCGCACCAGAAGTAATTCAGGCATAAATTTATTATTATTGCCAGAAACAAAATAAATTTAGGTTAAATGTACATACTTTTTTTCAGTTTAGTGTATAATAATATGTGTTATATATTGATTATTTTTATTAAATATAATAAAAATCACACATTCATATCCTTTACTCACTTTAATCATCATAATCATAATCATCAGCAGGAACTCTGCCATTATATTTTAAAGATTTGTTTTCCGAGTCAAAAATACGACGAGTTATTCAAGGGTGCCTTTACCTATACTGCCTATAGATAGCCAGGTTGGCAACTTCGAGACGCCACGTTTGAGATAGTAGTGAATATTTCATGAACTCATGCACAAGTAAGCGGGTTCAAGCTGAGACCAGGGCTATATTAGGTTTGAAGGAGCCTTTCCAGAGGAAATAAATCGAATCGAGACAGAAGATAGAGCATTCACTCCATGGCTCGTTATTTTGAGTTTCGTTTAGCTGTCCGCTCGTTTGAAGTTGTTTACTGAGTCAGATCCTGTTTGTTGTTAACCTGTCTCTGTTGCTTCTACACTTTATAATAATTAGAAATATATTGTCCCTATGCTCTAAATTATTTCTGCTTTGAGACGCTACTTTATGCAAACAATGCAACGTATCTGTGTAAAAGAACCTGGAAAACAATGTCTTGTTTTAAAATATTAGGAATTGATTTACGAATAACAATACTTTGTCAAATACTTCAATGAAACAAATAAACAAACTAACTGTTGTTATTGATCTAAGATTTCGTTGGTGTTTTTTTTTTAAGTTGAATTATATTTCTGGCTATAAAAATAGAATATTAAATAAACTATAGATTCAAAGGCGATAAAATTTCGCCGTTACAATCTCATATCTCCAATTTATTCATTACCTTTCAAATTTGTATTTCTAACTAGTTTATGTAACATGTTATACACAAAAAACAGCTAGTGAAACTGTTAAAAGAATAAGATAATGTAGGTACATGACAGGTATAATCTAAAGTTAGCTGTTATTTGCGTTACAAGCACTTGAGTTCGAGTAAATAAGTGAGGAAAACCATGTAATTTAATCATTTTGCTCAGCGTTAAAACTTTATTCTTGTAAAAACTCAAGGTCAGAGTCCAAGCTCGAAAAACGTGATATATGCTACGTTGTGATAAGATTATACCTATACAGCATTTATTATCTATCCATCACTGAAATATAAACTATAGTTACGTAGTTTTTGTGAACATAATGTGTCAAGTTGAGTATCTTCATATTCTGGACAGATATACAATATATATATATATATATATATATATATATATATATATATATATATATAAATACTATATATACTTTGTGGGACTCATAAAGGAAAATTTGCAGGTTTTTTTTAACAAGAGCCATAAATGGTGGCTTTATTAATAAAACAAAAGGAATATTATTACACACATACGTACATGAACGAAAAAATTCAAATAACTTCGTATGTAATTCGTAAAAAGACGAAATAGTAGCAAATTTATTATTAGTAACTATTTCTAATGTATGTATTTGTGACTAATAATCGATGTGCAGTGTATGATAGAATCACGTAAATATTAGTAACGCATACATTTATGATTGCGGATTTTAGGTGTTTCTGTGGAGTGTGTGTTTTTTTACATGGGATCGGTTTACGATTGAACATAGCCTGCCTGATTTTTGTTTCTTCATGTTGAAATGATTTAACCGATTCGAATTAGATTTCATCGTGCCCCAACGCGTAGGCTTCTTTTTTCGAGATTAACGCGAGTGACACCGCGGGACGCCGCTAGTAATACTGATAATACATATAAGTGTAACTTCATTGCAACGGAGGCTAACGCTAGAGTATAAATGTTCATAACTTGCGAGCTTCATGTGTTTGTGGCTATGATCGCCAGTGATTGAAGGTTTGAAATGTCAAACATCAAAAAACGATTGCTCACGCTGTAAATACCTGGCGTAGTCCTAATGATAGACTAATAGATAGAGCGTGTGTAAAGTCCGAGAGCAGATGAGGGCCAGAGGTCGCGGTCGCTTGTTGCTCGATACTACGATGCTATAATCTCAAGACTCCTGTCTATTCCAACTATGTAAAGTATAAGTAAAAGGTACATATGTATATACCAACCGTTTTCACCACCCGCTACCAGCTGTGTTCGAAAGAGTGGTATCGTTTTGATTTGTCAATTTCCATACGATTTTACTTAATGTTTGCACCCGATTTGTGAAGTCTTCTTTTTATGAAATACTTATTTATAATAATATAAAGCGAGTCAATTAATGTTACCCTTATTAACCCGAGATTAAATTCTGTATAAGTTGCTCCTGAATCTTATTTATCCGAACGCTAAATTTTAAACAAACTGGTTTATCTATTCGAGCATCAAGAAGAAACCAAATAATTTACAATAATTTACGCGAAAATAATCAAGAATGCCGGGGTTTGATTGAACCAGCGTCTCTCTGGTAAACGCAATATACAAAATGTATCCCTCAGACCACGGTCGCATTATAAATACATGCGAAAATCCTCACTAATTTATATAATATGTATATGAAAAAATAAATAAATACGCTTAATAAAACGCTTGTGTAATGTGTACTAGATATGTTTGTATACTTCTTTTGTAAATACTTATACATTATACATAGAAGCAACCAGACCCAACACAAATCAATGTAGATGGAAAATAGACAATTAATAAACTGTGACTATAGCCTTAGAATATCGCTTTAATGTCCTGTCTTCTGTATGTGACGTTGGTCTGGCGACCTACGTTCGTCGAGTGCTATCATATGTTCTGTAATCTGTAGGCTTACTGTTATTTATTCTGTGGTCATGATCGCGAATCCGCGCAGGAGGCGGCGGACGAGCCGCTGTGACGTCGTAACTGGTTTACTGACAGCTCAGACGCCCACCGACTTTTACACTCCGCTACAACATTTGTAGCCGCTATTATATACCTCTAATCTACTAATCACTTCTGAATCAAGATCCCAAATTTAATACTACTTCGGGTCTATGTTTATGCCTTACATAAAAGTGGCTTAGCTTACTTGTCGTTTTGTATCAGGTACAAATACCAATCGACTAAAAAATTAAGGAATAACTTATGGTTTTCAATAAATAAGAACAGTACTACAATTTACCCATTGATATTGTTAAACAAATTAATAAGGATGAATACATGAAAACTTAAGATTAGTATCCAGTCAACCACACTTACTTTCTAGGAATAGGTTTAAAATTTTAGCTGTTTTAGTTAATCATACGTATCTTCTCTCTCGAGTCGTATTTCCTCATGACTGAGGGTTGGAGTCGCAGAATCAATTCGTTAGGGGAGTAAGTATACGCACCTTAGTAAGTACGTTATTAATCAGTCATTAGATATAAGTAGTAAAAGATAACTAACGTAAGCGGAATGCCCTATAATATGTTGTGCAGTGTATCTCTGCGGATTCCGTGATTTGCACCATTACACTAGCCAAATATGGACGAATCTAGAGATTGCTGTTTGTTATCGACTTTAAATAATGTTCTAAAGCTAATCTGACTGAGATGAGCACATAGTTACCTACCAAAGTACATTCTATGGATGGGTGGCCAAAAATTACGTGTCTTTTTTTATTTTTTACGGAGGGGGCCCTGCGGTGTTAAAACTCTCGATACGATAAATAACAACTGTGTAGTCTTAACATATTGTATAAAACAAATAACTCGTTATAACAAAACACATTAAGAACATAAGTCTGAATGAATAGTGATAGAAACGACCCTAAAACAATGGCTGAGGAAACGCAATTAGAAAAACCTTCACAACGAACTAATACAAATAAGAACATAAAGTCATACAATTTACATATACCTAAAATCGTATTTGTCTGACACACATGCCTGTCTGTGCACATCACATGAGAAAAATAAGGAACGCATCTGCTATGTCTGTCCAAACATATTCTTTGGCAATATTCCAAATATATGTTTAACTAGTGACACCCTGCGGTGTTACTCGAATTTTTTTGTTGTGAGTTCCTGTTGATGTCCTGATACTGGCTCATAAACTAACAAAATAAAGATTGTTGGTATAATATCTCAAATTATTTGTACCTACCTATCTAAACAAAAATCACGCCTCTAGAAAACCAAAAGAATAATTTTGTAGTTTGAAGATTTCACGAAATATACATTTCGTATGAAAACATATTTTTAGATAAAACTTAAAAACTACAAAACCTACCTTTGGTTTTCTAGAGGCAAGATCTTTGGATACCTACAATTTGAGATATAAACCAGCAGCAAACTATCAGTATATCTTTCTTAGTGTTTTAGTGTTTAGTTCAGACTAACTAAACAACATGTTGTATGGGGCCACCATATTTCACCCGAAAACGCTTTGCGCTTGGAAAAATGCCCACAGTTGCTTTTTCGCATGCCATTCCACGCCGTATTAACATGAAAGCAAGGGCGAGCATCGCGCGCATAGCTCCGGCCGACGAGTCTTGTCCACACGCAAACAATTTTGCACAATTTGAGCAGTTTTGCAGACGTTTTTGACGAAATAAATTCATATAAAATCAGCAATTCAGAATATTCTATTTATGGCTCTTTACTCCTCTAAATAATAACATTATTTTTTAGATATAATTAAATTGGTTTAAATTTCTGTACTACTTTTGGAAAAAAAGGTGAAAAATATTTCAAAACAACTATTTTTCAAAAAATAAAACTATCGAGCAAAGTATACGTAATCGTGTTTTGGCGTCTTTTATTGTCTTATCACTGAATCAAAATTATATAAACTGCAAAAAAATTAGCTCTATCTTATATATTTCTATTTTATTTGATTTTTATGAAATGTCGATTTCACATAGCACCCCGCGTTAAGTAACAAGCCCTCCTCTAAGTACCGTACAGGCTCAGGTAGTTAGTATGTGTCCCTTGAATAACATTTATTTTGACAGTCTGAAAATAATGCAATGACACGTAATCAATTTATACTTGTTGTTTGTTGCTGTTTTATTAACATTGACATGTATGTAAATACTGTATTACTTAGATGATGATATTCCAAAATAGAAAGAAGTATTAGTTTCATTTTATTATTCGAAATTTAAAGACGACCCTCGTCTGTGAAGTAACGTAAAGAGCTAGACACGTTACTTATAGCCAATAGAATGCATTTCGCTTATATCAATTTAATTAGATCGAAAATCAACTTACTGACATAAAAAAGAAACACTGCAGTTGTTTTGTTGATCGAAATATACTTGAATAGTCGCATCTGTACAAAGCATTGTCAAGCTTTTCTCACTGCGAATTTCTGCGGAGATATCCGGTAAAATGTTAGGAAAAGCTCTCCAATGCACTGGAGATAATAGGCGGTCTCATATGAGAATTCCCTATTACGGTCGGTCTCGTTGCAGAATTAAAAATATCTGAACGTTAGCCGGCTTAGGGCTATTGTGTTATGTGGGTCGTAGAACCCAGCGACCATAGTTTGGAGCCTTTCGTTTAGTTTTGCGATTCTTCTATTGTCATAGACACAATAAGTTATTGTTGTAGTCGTAATGTTGCAACTAAACTGCGGATACGATGAAAGGTTCAAGTGAATTGGGTATGGTCGGTCGCATATAAAACAGAAATTTTGTCGTATACTACAAGAAAAGAGGCTTTTGGCTCATAACGGACTGTGGTATTCGTAGATGATACAAAGATCTAGTTTAGACATTTATATCCGTGTGAAATGATGACACGCAAAATAAGTAGGTTCTGTCCTAATCCCGACTGTATCATGTCTTATTACGGCATTTCTACAACTTGAAAACTTTGAAAACTCTTGACTTCTGTTTTTGCAACTCTTATACCAACTTGATTGCTTTGAGTATGGGTATTTTTGCAACCGAAATAGGCAAGCTTGATGTTTCCAACAAGCATCTCGATCGTATTATCTATATATGGACATTTATTTAATAAAAACTTACAAAACAAATTTTACTAATTAAAAATAAAAACTTAAGTAATTAATACCTAACTTATAAACTAAAACTTTTAATAAACTTATAACACCTATAAAAAAAGTATATCTGTAGACAACGTTCCCAGCATGCTGGCGGCATTGCCACGTTGGATGGCAATGCTTATCCTTTGCGCCAAGAATATATATATTATATATATTATATTTACTTTATTATATTATAAAGCAAAACAGGGTCAAAAATGAAAATAAAATATAAATAAAAAGATTGTATACTTATATGAAAATAATAACGGAACACGTTTCAGCGGTTTTTAGAATTTGTAACTACATATATTTATATGTGTGTCTATTTATTTGGTTGCGCTTCACAAAAACAGTCAAACCGATCTTCATGATTTTTGGTATGTAGGTAGTATGAGGTCCTGGGAGTCACATAGACTACTTTTTGTGTAGTACTAGTGTATGATGCACTTACATATGTATGTAATACGTATAGTAACAGTGAGTATATATGTTATATACTAAGCTATATTCGGCATGTTTAATAAACTCAGTGAGTTATACAAAGACGTCGTTAATATAAATATTAGTATGATTGCTTTACACTTCTATCACTTTACAACTTAGATATATAGTACATTGTACATTTAATAACTATACAACGTGTTAGATATTGTATAGTTATTAATTATACAATGTACTATATAACTATATCTAAATGTACTTATACATCCAGAGCAGAGTCCTAAAGTAAATGTAGGTACCCAGTTAAACACAAATTAGACAGTAAGACTACAAAAAACATAAATGTATATGTACATTATGTACAAAAATATTAATAAATGCGGCAGTTCGATTCCTATCTGAAAAACACAGCTCATTAACATTTTGCTAAACAATTCTTAAAATTTCATTATACACAAATAGCCTTTAACAATTTCTGTCTATTTAAAAAGAAATGCCTTATTATTCCTAAACATACACACTTGTAAATAATCGTAACTCATATGTTATTATATGGTTCGTACGTAACTTTTACTCTCGATTTCTCATTGATACTCGTAGATGCGTGGTAAAAGAAAAACACTTTCCGATTCACTGACCGTAGAGGCGAAGTGAAAACATCAGTTTACCCAGTACAGGTAATTAACTACTAACGTATCGTTGTCATTCTGATATAACACTATTTACAAAGTTATCGCGGTACTTTTAATATGATTTGTCTAGATTTAAGGAATAGTAGGTATTGTGCTTAGCAATCATAAACTATAATAAATGTAGTTAATAATAAATAAATACGGGAAATATGTGTACCTAATAATTTTGATTCATTAATTCAAAATTTAAGAGCTCGGCTATTGTCGGTGGAGTATGCGCCATTCTTTACGGTTTCTTGCAATTTCCTTGACTTCCTTATACGATATTACACCTGTTTTCTCTTTTATTTAGTCTATGTATGATCTTCTGGGTCTTCATCTTCCTCTTCGTGCCTCTAACTTCCCTCAATGATGTTTCTCATAAAGTTGTCATGTCGTATAAGGTGGCCAAACATCTTCCCTCTTCTGTTCTCTATTGTAGTCAGTAATGTTTTTTGTTCTTGAACCATGCCCAGTACTTTCTCTTTGGTCTTCTTATCCATCCAACTTGACTAAATTTGATTTGTTATGTATCTACTATTATGTACCCGATTTTTCACTTTTCCTTGATAAGTTATGCACAATAGTTGATTAGGGTGGTCTTTGGATGGGTGACCCATGGCATGGTTTCTCTCATCACTACGGCACTTCAAACTAATATTTTGGAGGCAGAAATTTGTATGCATATGTTCTCGCTAAAACGGGTGAACACGGGTGTAATGGGTGTCAGATGCCCCAATGCGGTTTGATGTCTCTCGACTACCCATCTCTTTGAGTTCAACCAGACAAATGTATGTAGATTATTATGACTCTGGATTAACACACTACTTTCATCCCGGATTAACACAAGTCACATCGCGGGGGACCGCTTGATTGCTAGTCATTATTAAATACACTTAATATCAAGTAACTTAACTAACTTACTTACTTAAAGTGCCCTCCTTTATTTGTTGTAGTTAGAAGTAGTATGCTTAGTTTTTCTTCCCCTTGTTTTTATGTATTATTTATTCATAATACCAATATGTCAAACATTATATACATTTATGTCAAATTCATTATGAAGTCAAAATTTTACAGAATAAAAATAAAATACACACCGCTGTATTATGATTGTATTTCTTTTTTTTCTTAATATGTAGGTATAAAGACGAACGAAGTCCCAGTAGTATAACAGAAGTAAAGGCTGACGGTAATGATGATGAGACGAAAAAGAATTACGTGAGCTGAGAGATGGGACGGTGCCGCTGCTCGCGCCGAGAAAAACTCATCTATTGTTCTAAAACATTGTACATATATGCCTATTGTTTTATCTGGCTTGCGATTTCGTTGTAATTTATTTTCCATTTCATTTGGACGGTAATAAGATATAGCTGAGCGCTTTTTCTCGATAATAATAATCATGTTTTGACTAGACATGGAACTTGTAATACTATTTTCGTTTCTCATTTAAAGGTCGTATTTTTCAATTAATTCCATGAATTATTGTAGTGCTTCTTAAAATAGTATATCTCACGAATACAAACATTTTTGTTTTATCATATTATATCCAGTGTCATAATCATCGTCATTTTCACTACGCGATTTTGTTTTGCTTTTTTTATTTACAATAATAAAATATAAAAACAAGGGAAGAAACACTAAACATAACTACTTCTAACTACTACAAAAAAGGGTCCCTTAGAATATCTTTAAAAAAGCCTAAAGATAATATAAGTGCTCCAGTCCACTACCAGAGGGCAGCGTGCCCAGTATACTGGCCGCATTACCACGCTGGATGGCAATGCTGATACGTTGATTTTGCTTTGATTTTAATAAAATCGCTAAAAAATATAAGATATCAAATCGAACTAAAAACTTTACATAATATGAAATTACCTAAATATAAATCAGTAGAAACATGAATTATTTGATCTAAGCTGAATTAGCTAAAGTATATAAATCTCAGCAACCACTTCGACCGCCAAGGTCAACAAGCACGTCTAATATGTTAGACATGCATTAAACTTGCCTGTCGAATATTGTTAGTATCGATTAATAAATTGGTAAATAGCACAGCTTTTTTTTAGTGATTCCCTTTCAATCCAAAATCGCCATAGGCAAGTAAGTCAATCGAATGGAACAAATGTACCTACCTAACGGAGCTAATGGGACTCCACTACCGACTAAAACCTACCACGATGTTCCTTCACCTCGGCAAGGACGGGTTTCGCGGGCAAGCGAGCAATACTCCTCCGCAATTATGCGGAGTAAGCCTGGCGTAAAGATTCAACTCAAAGTGGCAATGCGGCCAGCATGCTGGGAACGTTGCCGGCGGATACTGGATCTTCTTCTTATCGAATGAGATTGGCCAACTCTGGTGTCGAGAGTACTCAAACCGCCCTAAGGGCCTCTGACATGGCTTAACGACTGCCGTACTAACCACTAACCAACCTACAATTAGTACTGGATGAGACGCTTTGTATAAATTTTATCAACTTGGTGATATGAGGTAATTTTGACGTTATGTTTGGTACTCAACTGATACCAGTTTACGAGAAAAAAATCGAGGCTGTACAATTTATGAAATGATATCATTCTTTAGACTGAGCAATCGAAAGTAAAAAAATGACTTAGTGAAATATTTCCTGAAACGTCGAAAACAGTAGTAACTCTGTATCATTATGTTTCATTTTGCCCTGTGTTTTATGTTTATATTGTTGTTAAATGCATATTGTGACGACTGTTTATTTTGAGAAGCACACGAGGAGCAGGGCGAGTGTCGAATATTATGTAAATATGATAAATTGTTGCATTGCGAAAAATACCAACGTAGTGAGTATTAATAAAAATACTAACAAAGTAGGCACTTAGTAATGCAGCTATTTAAGCTGACAGGGGTAGTAGTACTAAGCCTATAATAAAAACTGCTAGTCGAACTGTTAGTCTAAAATTAAGTTGAGGGTGAAATAGGTGCTCATAAATTACACAAAAATAAATTAATTTACAGCAACGAGAGCATCCGTGAGTCGGACTTGTATGAATACGAGTATGAATAATAAATAAATAAATTACAATACAATAGTACGAAATATTGCGTTATGTATCATTCACATACTTTTTTTTTAACGCGGATAAGTTTTTTATATCGCATAGATTTCGATGATTGTATATAAAATATTTTTGCATATATGGTAATTAAAGTCACTCGACTCACTTGTAGATTTCGTCACTTTTCTAAAGAAATGGTTTTAAATTGGTTTTTAGTCACAAACTTAATTCTATTCAAGATTTTTAAATCCGACCGCTACTTTTCTTCCAAACGTATTCTGTTCGACGCGTGACTTCTACAATCTTACCTACTCGTACTTACCTAAATGAAATTAGATTTTCTGCCTTTTACGTGATCTAGCGCAAATAGAGATTGACCTAGGACATTGACTTCGTTACGTCTAAATATTAACGTCATCGAACTTATTATATACTAGTGGGTGCTCGCGGCTTCGCTCGCATTAAGAAATCAAACTTACATCCCCTATTTGAACCCTTTAAAAGTGGCATTTCCAAAAATCCTTTCTAGCATGCCAAATTTCAGTCCTATCCGTCCAGTATATTGGTATGTGCGTTGATAGATCAATATGTCTGTCAGTCAGTCACCTTTGAGTTTTATATATTTAGAATATTCGATGCTCATGGTATAAGTATACTAAACAATCGTACTCGACTCACTCTCCTTTTTGATTAATTAAAATTCGCAATTTAATTTGAATACAGTGCGAACCCCTTTATCTTTTATTTTTTCGTAAATACAAGAAATAGAAAATCGCACTCGTCTACCGTTGGCCAGATGTTTACTTAGTAATAGGGCTTGTTTGATAAAATAGCTTAGTTGCACCGTTTATAAAGACTCCTTGTATAAGCGATATCTAGTAACTCGAATAATTTCCCAGCAAAGTTAATAGTTCATAAGGTAGTTGCATAAAGTAACGGGCGGTCCTCGGGGCTTTGAATCGGGCTGAAACTTAGTTCACACTGAAACATGAAGTTCGATACCTGATCAAATTTGCAGCAAGTCTCGGTCTCGACTTCGGACAGCGTATTATATTTCAGAGAGAATTCCGACAGAAACATGACAGTCAGTCCAGTTGTCTCTTACTAATCGTGAGTCCAGTCTATTGTTAGCTTGTTTGATGTATACTTAATTATTGACTCGGATCATCATAGGCATAAAAGTATTTTTTAAAGCTATGTTGCGACATTCTAAGCAAACAAATTCTCATCAGTTATAATTTATGATGTGATAAATACAATTATTTAAAACAATAAATGTATACATATATAACTCTTACAAAGTTGCAGAACCTATGCAATTACTAATACGGATATTATACTTTACGCCATTAGGAAAAAAGGAGAGGTACACTACAAACTTAAAATTTCAATAGAATTAAAAAGTACGAGAATGATAACAGTCGAGGAACTACAGTCAGTAACGTTTTTGCGGTAGGATAGACCGCCAGCGGGTCGAATGCAGTTAGCGTTAGTATCTTTTTGTTGTTTTTAAGGCAACTGTAAGTCAATCAAAACATCGTTTCTAGTTTTTGCCTTACGCTCGTTCTCGCATCCTGCTATTTGAAATTGAATAAATCCGTTTCTTCTCGGGGCGACTACAATGCCCCACTACCATACCGCCAGCGCCACCTGGTTGCTAATGATCACAATACTTAATGCACTGAAATATTACATTTAATTTTCTCTACTAAACCCCCAATACGCGGTATATACCAGTTAAGTAACCTGGTAGAAATGGGAGCTAATATCATATACAACAGGTTTTCTTTTACCTAGTAAAAATATCAGTTATTTCGTACAAGAACTCTGGACGCTAATGTATGGAAAATCCAATCTTTTATAATAAATAATAATAATAAATATCTCAGGACATATCACACAGCGCCATCTAGCCCCATACTAAGCTTACGCTTGTATCATGGGTACTAGATAACGAATATAATACATACATACTTTTATTTTGTAAATACATACTTATTATACATAGAAACGACCAGACTCAACACAAGTAATTACAAATTTTAATATTCATAATTACTTGTGTCATGCGGGAATCGAACCCGCACCCCTAGATTAGAATCTTTATTTACTGAATATAATGTATGTAAGTATAAAAAAAAAATGTTATTACTCATGTATGAGTTTAACTACTGAGTCCTAGTTATTGGTGTGTCGAGTAACATATTTTAAGTATATCCCGCATTTTCCTCAATTACTGTTGAAAACTGAATGAAATTGAAATTACGTCAACAATAGATGTACCGTCGCACCTCGCGGTGTTATTCTCGTAAATCCGTATCTTCAGACTAAATATTATACAAATCAGTGTAGCTGTTTGAAAGTGTACGACGGACTAACAACCCTCTTTTCCTTTATTGTTATTACTATTAAATGAAGTAATGTTATTCAATTTGTATCATTCTCTTTAGTAGGTTGAGGCGGTCGGGACATGGATCATGGCCTTATCAATTGGGGTTTGGTTGATTTGCGTTTTGTTATTTTGCTGCATATGATGACAATATGATAATTTTGAATTGAAATCATTTATTGCCAATGGGCCGTGGGGTCCGGGAGCCCATACTATTTTCCAAAACCTCTCGGAGCGCTTGGTTGACGCGACGCATGACCAAAATGCTGGCCTTTTTCTGGCTCAACGTATCAGCATTGCCATCCAGCGTGGTAATGCGGCCAGTATGCTGGGCACGCTGCCCTCTGGTAGTAGGCTGGAGCACTTAGATTATCTTTAGGGTTTTCTAAAGATTTTCTAAGTGCCCCTTTTTGTAGTAGTTAGAAGTAGTATGTTTAGTTTTTCTTCCCTTGTTTTTATATTTTATTATTGTAAATAAATTTCTTCACATTTTTTTATTGCCAATATGTCATGTCACATTAAAACCCATATTTTTTAAATTAGGGGGAATCATTCAAACATTCTATATGGGCTAAAATTTGTTTACTAATAAATTTGAAAATAATAATTATCAATAATTCTTAAATCAACATTAATGAATGAATTGCAATAGTATTATGTTGTCAGCTGTAAAGGGGCATCAATCAAAGTCAATTTGTATAATTTAAAAAGGGAAGTTAAGTTCAAACTCACTAGTCGATTCAGGGTTTGTAAAGACGGGTATCTTAAAGATAACAAACGACTAAAGATTGTTTCTCTTGTTATTATAATAATTGTTACTGTAAGTTGGTACCGCCTAGCCTTAACATGAGGTTATCAGTTGAATAAAGATAGCTTTGACCTTGGCAATATACTTACCCAGCTATCTGGGGAAAACATACAAATGTATTTAGGTGTTATTATTTACTGAAAAAAATAAAAGTAACGTTATTTGAGATTAATGTACTCAACTACTTAGGTTAGAATGTGCATTATTTTTAATGAAAAGTTTAATGTAGATACTAAATTTATATTTAGTTGATACATCGAAAGAAGTTGCTGAAGGCTTTTGAGATCAAATTTATTTTTGTATTATCTTCTTTTTTAGGTAAAAATTTTTGTATCTCAGCTTTTGCAAATTGGCCATGAAAAGCTTTTCCTGTTAAAATACGTTACATTTAACGAATTAAAAAAATATACAATGGAATTAGACCAAAAACATGTAAATCTATCTATTCATTTGCTCAATACTTTATCAGATTTCTTTAATTCCAAAGATATGAGCAGAAATGTATATCCCAAATAAGAAAACAGTCCAGTGGGCGACAGTTGTACTTATTGTACATAAGTATGTTGCTAGTATCTTTATCTTCGAGACTTATGTCTCATTAATGAGGGTCGTAATCTCCCCCGCTTAACTAATTTTCTTGGACAAGTACATCGTAATAAGCGTACAGATCCTTTCACGAAAGACACACGTTTCCTTTACCGCTAAGCGAGTGCAAATCATACGTAACTTAATGTTGTTGTTGGTATAGCAATCTAATAAAAAATATAGTTGTTTTATTTTATCATTTCATTGAGCAGTATTTACAACACATCCCAGATTATAAGGTATATCAGCTTAGCCATTGAACAAAACCAACTACATATTTATTTATTTATTTTTATACAAAAGGTACAGACACAAAATGCAGGCTAAAAAATTACAATTATATTATGATCGATGCTGTTACCATTTGGACCTTTTAAACATTTAGTCGTATTGTTTGCATCAGGAAGCGTGGGAATGGAAACACTCGGTTACAAAGTGGACACTAACTGGCTCGGAAAAGTATAAATTACTATAGCAGACAACTTATACATCAAATAGCCAAGTAATTGGTGATAATGGAACTTATTAACTGTCATTCTTCAATGTCTTAGTCTTCTTGTAATGGACTGGTCAATTATTTACGGTGGTGAATTCAAATATACGGTAGAATATTGTTATTTTGATATATCATGTTCATAGCACATATCGAGATCGAGAAATATCTATCAAGTTCATTAATTGTAACTTATCTAAAACGGTCCAATAAATAAATTTTTATAACTTATTTTAGTAAGTTTCAAACTTATATCATCATCTTTATCATCTGCATAAACATTGTACGAAACATTTTTATGAATAATAAAACAGAGAATGAAAGCAGTAATTTTCCAAACCCCCAGTATTGTGTTGCAGAGTATGTCGGTCTCTAGTGTACAATTTTCTATCCGATGCTCGCACTGAAATCACGAGAACAGAACTGGAACATAAAGTCTATAATTAGATGAATCCAGAGCGGGTTAGTTATTAAATCGTCGGATCGTGTTGTGCACAAAATCACTTGGACATTTTTATCTTATGTGATGCGCCGCCGCCGCGCCGGGAAAACACTCAGTATATTGATAACTGTTGTTTTTATTTTATCAACTCCTTTAATTCTAAAGCACGCATACTATAAGTAGTTTATGGCGGTTACCAAAGTAACACACCTACTGTTCCAGGAAATTTATTGGATGCGTACAAAAATAAGTAAAGTAAATTTTATTGAAACAACCTTATTGTATAATTTACATGATTCTATCATTTGTGTTAGTTGAAACAGTGTTGCAAAAATAGTAGGTACAATAGTTGTAAATATGTGATGCAATGTTGATTAAAGAGTTAAAAAACACAGAACAAAAAAATAATTATCTCATTTACGTATAGAACGGGTAATACACATACAAAAATATCTCAACATGGCCCTTCGCCAGTTTTGATTAATTACCGCGTTATTAGAACTCCAGTTATAGAAGAAAAGCCGAACCGTACTAATACACCCCAAATGTAGTAATTATATGTCATTAAATACCACCTTTAATTTGGTAAATAACATACAATTTCACTGAAACCAGTCATAATGTTCCTCTAATCTAGAAACTTGTCAGTAGAGACATGTCCTTGCTCATTATAAAGAGTTGTGGTCAAGCGTGACCCCATTACTGGTTAATAAAATAATCATTTTCTAAAGTAATCTTGAATCTAACTTGATCGTGATGGCTGGCATCAATTATGGGTGGTGAGGGTGATAACGATGATGACAATACACTTGAAACT
Source organism: Macaria liturata (assembly GCA_964023185.1). NCBI lineage: Eukaryota > Metazoa > Arthropoda > Insecta > Lepidoptera > Geometridae > Macaria > Macaria liturata. The sequence goes on along the minus strand of OZ026808.1, from coordinate 16,272,634 downwards.
AGTAAGTTTATTTTAAAGGTAGACAATTAAATAAGCATTATCTGTGAACTATTTTCAACTGTCTGTAACCAATCAAGGTCATGAAATACAACCCCGAAACAGATAGTGAAATCTTAGTAATAGGGTTTGTCGCTTTGGACGAGTTACCCTAAGAAATAACAATGTATAAGGAACATCTGGGCATGAACAATTGTTCAACACAAATAATTGTTCATTTTCATTCTGCAATTAATGTGGTTGTTTTGTGTACAGGGTGAATTAATGTATTTACAAAACAAAAGTATTTAGGTTTTATACTCATTATACCCATGAGAAAAACACCAATGTTATTCCAGCTGTCAGCCAGTTCACAAGTTGTAGAATAGAAGCTCAGAGCCGGCTGTGCACTGTACATTGTACACACTGGAATCCCTTCAATTCATTGCTCGGCACGGAGTCTAGTCCTTGTATAAATGGAGTAATACCAGTATTCGTTAACGGGAGACTGGTACGCAACGGTGTATTGATATTTTGGTGAGAGAGCGCAAGATATTACAATTGTAAGGGGTCCTATTGAATGACATATCATAAATGAAAACAAGGGAGAAAAAACTAAACAAACTACTTCTTACTACAACAAAAAAGGGGAGCGCTTAGAAAAGCCTAAATCCAGTCTAAGTGCTCCAGCCCACTGTCAGAAGGCAGCGTGCCTAGCATACAGTCATCATTTAAGTCATGTTATTATAATCATCAGATCCTAAAACCTACTACAGAGTATAAAAAGCCTATATTCCTTGTTTTGTGCTCTTTAAAATAAATAAAGTTTTCCGGATAATTTTTACACAGCGCCATTTAGCCCCATACTAATCAAACGCTTGTACATCTCAGGCATACTAGAATAAAGAAAGTAAAACAGTGAGTAATTAAGATTAGTGTAAGCTTTTATAGCCATAGTAAGATACATTTAATGCAATTGCAAGAGTAAATTTAAATCAGAGAACAAATACAATAGCTGGATGCTTAAAATGTGTCTCACAGACAACTTTGTTGATTCAATACCCAGCGCAAGGTTATCTTGTGTTTGAACCTAAGATAAATGCAAAAAAATACGCCCCGTATTTCTAAAGTTATTAATACAGATATTTAAAATGATGTATAGGAAAAACATAATTCCTTCGTGTTAGTTTTTATCTCGTCAGATGAGATATACTACAAGTGCACAATAAATAGTCTACAAGTACTAATAAATAGTTTCATGCATGTTAATTTAATGTTGACATCGTTAATCGTTACTACTCTTTTAACTATCTGACAGATGGACAAAGAACAACCCTAAAAAGATTTTGTAAATGTATTATGAGCAACGGGACCCTAATACGGTCATCATTCCAGTTTTAAAACGTGTACCTGTTGCTATGGCTACCTTTGTAATAAGATTAAACGTAATGTTGCGTCTTTGAAGAAAATTATCCAATTATGTTGTTTACGTCTTACAGCCGGATCAGTATTTTTTATTGTTATTAAGGGTCTGTACGGTAATAGGTAAGCCTAATTGCAGAACAACAGCAAACAACAGGCTTGGACTTTTTTTTTGTCTTGGGAAGTCCGTGCATACGCAGGCAAGCGGAGATTAGGGGTCAGTTCCGCTCTAATTCTACGCCTACGTTGAAGCAATGACGCTATTCGAGAGAAATATGCTATTGTGGATAATATTTTTATTTACAATAATAAAATATAAAAACAAGGGAAGAAAAACTAAACATACTACTTCTAACTACAACATAATAATAATTGGCTTGGAACTGGTTAATACATGAATAGCACTCATATGAATGGTTCAGCTATATAGCGACGAAAAACACCTGTCATCAGTACTTAGAAGTCTGAAATGTTGCCATTGCTTGTTTTCCGTGGAAGGACCTGGGCGCCCACCACGATGTATCTGCCAAAGAGAACTCCCCTAACGAATTTATTCTGGGAGAGTCAAGACCCTCAGTCATGAGGAAATACGACTCAAGAGAGCTGACCCGGCGAACTTTGCTCCGCCTTAGAGGCAATAAAGAAGCAAATTTTGGACTTTATTCAATTAAATTAAAAAAAAACGGGATAATAAGTATCCTATGTCCGTCTCCTGGTTCTAAGCTACCTCCCCACCAATTTTCAGCTAAATCCGTTTAGCCGTTCTTGAGTTATAAATGGGGTCACTAACACCACTTTCTTTTATAAATAAAGATTATTTGGTAGAATACAGAATTCGCCTACAGTTTAAGTAGATAAAATAAGTAACGAACTTTATTTGAAGAAGATATAAATTATTGGTTCAACTCAATCGTGTTATTTGTAAGTTTATTTAAATTTAAAGTTATAAGTTCTTATGGTGTTTACTAATGGGAAGCTAACACCTACCATCGAAATGCCCAATTTGCGAACAACGATAAGAAATCGTAAATATTTTCCAATTACTCTTACATAACTATTTCCACTTGCTGTTAACAAGCCAGGCGATCAATTATAACTTACACTAACTATGGTTGCAGTGCTATTTTTTTAATGTACTTTTCTACAAATGTTCGAATATATTTTTCCAGGTTAAAATCTCCCTCAACTCCTTCCATGTGTCCTAGTGTGACAGCTTCCTTACGTCAGACAGACCTTAATAAGATGCCTTTTTTTTTGTTTGAGGTTTGGTGAGGTTTTGTTTCGACATAGTTCTTGTCTAATAATATTTTTGTACATTTCTTATTCAGCCATTTTACTTCAGCTCACCTGTGGGCTGTTTCACTAACTCGGAACTTTTTCGTTGCGGAAACAAAATGCCAAACCCTTGGAACTTCTATAGTTGGTGGATGAGACGATTTAATGCCACATTATAAGTTCGGTGATATATTGATTGACTTGTGACCAAAAACAAAAACGCTCTTGAATAAATTAAAACAACATTAAATTTACATTTTAACAAACAGGCAGTTTTGTGGTCATGATTATAAAGTTCTTGTTTAGCTTCAACACTCTTTCCTGCTGCCTTATTACTACAAATGTATAAAATTATTAAAGTATGATTTACTAGTAAACTGGATACTATGTAGGACAATGTATGTAAACACATATCTTATTTCATAGAATTTTATAAATGGAGGACTGTTATTTGTCCCTTTCTATGTAATTCCAATAATGGTTCCTTGTTTAATTATGTCTAGTTATTTATCACAATAAACAACACTATTCGATAAAAGAATTCAGCGAACTATAACGAATATGCGAATGAATATAGCTTTAGTTAAAAGTTGGATATGTCACTAACATTAAACATACATATTCCAGTCATTACTTGTCATATTAAAACAAAAGTGTATATCTTGTTATGTAAAATACATATGTTAATCTTTCACGGAGCGACAAATCTGGAGTGCTTCGCTTTCACAACGCAAGGTAGTGACCGGTGTGAACTTGGCAGCCAAAGTTAGCAGCCTATAACCCGACTAAATTAAGTAGGTATTTTTTGTGAAGTTAGCGGCCAAACCTAAATTTGATAAGAAAACTATATAAATTAAAAAAAATAATAAGCGTCAGACATTAAACGAAGCACTTCCCGCATTTACAAATTAATAATCTCTAAAATTTATAATTTTTTCGCATTTAGTACGTACAACGGCTGCTCGTGTCCTACGACTCAGCCAAAGGGCTGAAGGTGTGTTTGAGTATGTCAAATTAAGGGCATATATACAAACTATCCTGTCATTGGGAATTCGTTCCGGCCAAGTAGGTTTTCTTGAAGAAAACTCGGAGATGAAAACTTTGTTATTATATATTTTTTCTACTTAACATCGGCTGCTGTTTTGTACAGCCCCTGCGAAAGGGCTGAGGGTGTGTTTGAGTATGTCAAATACAGGACATATATAAAGTCTATCTTGTCATTGGACATTCGTTCCGGCCGAGTAGGTTTTCTTGAAGAAAACTCGGCGATGAAAATTTAGATTTTTATTTTTTTTCATCTTATCATTGGCTGCTGCTTTTTACAGCCTCTGCCAAAGAGCTGAGGGTGTGTTTCAGTATATCAAATGAAAGGCATATGTAAATCTTATCTTTTCATTGGAAATTCGTTCCGGCCGAGTAGGTTTTCTTGAAGAAAACTCGGCGATGAAAATTAAGAATATTTTTTATTCGACTTATCATTGGCTGCTGCTTTGTACAGCCCCTGCCAAAGGGCTGAGGGTGTGTTTGAGTATGTAAATTTAAGAGCATATATAAAACCTATCTTGTCATTGGACATTCGCTCCGGCCGAGTAGGTTTTCTTAAAAAAAACTCGGCGATGAAAATTTAGAATATTTTTTGTTAAACTTAATATTGGCTGCTGCTTTGTATAGCCCCTGCCAAAGGGCTGAGGGTGTGTTTGAGTTTAATAAATTAAAGGCATATATATAGCTTATCTTTTCATTGGAAACACGTTCCGGCTGAGTAGGTTTTCTTGAAGAAAACTCGGCGATGAAAATGTATAATATTTATTTTTTTCAACTTATAATTGGCTGCTGCTTTGTACAGCCCCTGCAAAAGGGCTGAGGGTGTGTTTGAGTATGTCAAATTAAGGAAATATATATAGCCTATCTTGTCATTGGAAATTTATTCCGGCCGAGTAGGTTTTCTTGAAGAAAACTCGGCGATGAAAATTAAGAATATTTTTTGTTCAACTTATCATTGGCTGCTGCTTTGTACAGCCCCTGCCAAAGGGCTGAGGGTGTGTTTGAGTATGTCAATTTAAGACCATATATAAAACCTATCTTGTCGCTGGACATTCCCTCCGGCCGAGTAGGTTTTCTTGAAAAAAACTCGGCGACGAAAATTTAGAATTTTTATTTCTTTCAATTTATCATTGGCTGCTGCTTTGTACAGCCCCTGCCAAAGGGTTGAGGGTGTGTTTTAGTATGTCAATTTAAGGGCATATATAAAGCCTATCTTGTCATTGGACATTCGTTCCGGCCGAGTAGGTTTTCTGAAAGAAAACTCGGCGATGAAAATTTATAATATTTTTCATTCAATTTATCATTGGCTGCTGCTTTGTACCGCCCCTGCCAAAGGGCTGAGGGTGTGTTTGAGTTTATCAAATTAAAGGCATATATATAGCTTATCTTCTCATTGGAAATTCATTCCGGCCGAGTAGGTTTTCTTGAAAAAAACTCGGCGATGAAAATGAAGAATATTTTTTGTTCAAATTATCATTGGCTGCTGCTTTGTACAGCCCCTGCCAAAGGGCTGAGGGTGTGTTTGTGTATGTCAATTTAAGAGCATATATAAAACCTATCTTGTCATTGGACATTCGCTCCGGCCGAGTAGGTTTTCTTGAAGAAAACTCGGCGACGAAAATTTAGAATTTTTATTTTTTTCAATTTATATTTGGCTGCTACTTTCTACAGCCCCTGCCAAAGGGTTGAGGGTGTGTTTTAGTATGTCAATTTAAGGGCATATATAAAGCCTATCTTGTCATTGGACATTCGTTCCGGCCGAGTAGGTTTTCTGAAAGAAAACTCGGCGATGAAAATTTATATTTTTCATTCAATTTATCATTGGCTGCTGCTTTGTACCGCCCCTGCCAAAGGGCTGAGGGTGTGTTTGAGTTTATCAAATTAAAGGCATATATATAGCTTATCTTCTCATTGGACATTCATTCCGGCCGAGTAGGTTTTCTTGAAAAAAACTCGGCGATGAAAATGAAGAATATTTTTTATTCAAATTATCATTGGCTGCTGCTTTGTACAGCCCCTGCCAAAGGGCTGAGGGTGTGTTTGTGTATGTCAATTTAAGAGCATATATAAAACCTATCTTGTCATTGGACATTCGCTCCGGCCGAGTAGGTTTTCTTGAAGAAAACTCGGCGACGAAAATTTAGAATTTTTATTTTTTTCAATTTATCATTGGCTGCTACTTTCTACAGCCCCTGCCAAAGGGTTGAGGGTGTGTTTTAGTATGTCAATTTAAGGGCATATATAAAGCCTATCTGGTCATTGGAAATTCATTCCGGCCGAGTAGGTTTTCTGAAAGAAAACTCGGCGATGAAAATTTATAATATTTTTCATTCAATTTATCATTGGCTGCTGTTTTGTACCGCCCCTGCCAAAGGGCTGAGGGTGTGTTTGAGTATGTCAATTTAAGGGCATATATAAAGCCTATCTTGTCATTGCAGATTAGGTCCGGCCGAGTAGGTTTTCTTCAAGAAAACTCGGCGATGAAAATGTAGAATATTTATTTTTTTCAACTTATAATAGGCTGCTGCTTTGTACAGCCCCTGCCGAAGGGCTGAGGGTGTGTTTGAGTATGTCAAATTAAGAATATGTATAAAGCCTATTTTGTGATTAGAAATTCGTTCCGGCCGAGTAGGTTTTCTTAAAGAAAACTCGGCGACGAAAATTTAGAATTTTTATTTCTTTCAATTTATCATTGGCTGCTGCTTTGTACAGCCCCTGCCTAAGGGTTGAGGGTGTGTTTTAGTATGTCAATTTAAGGGCATATATAAAGCCTATCTTGTCATTGGACATTCGTTCCGGCCGAGTAGGTTTTCTGAAAGAAAACTCGGCGATGAAAATTTATAATATTTTTCATTCAATTTATCATTGGCTGCTGCTTTGTACCGCCCCTGCCAAAGGGCTGAGGGTGTGTTTGAGTTTATCAAATTAAAGGCATATATATAGCTTATCTTCTCATTGGACATTCATTCCGGCCGAGTAGGTTTTCTTGAAAAAAACTCGGCGATGAAAATGAAGAATATTTTTTGTTCAAATTATCATTGGCTGCTGCTTTGTACAGCCCCTGCCAAAGGGCTGAGGGTGTGTTTGTGTATGTCAATTTAAGAGCATATATAAAACCTATCTTGTCATTGGACATTCGCTCCGGCCGAGTAGGTTTTCTTGAAGAAAACTCGGCGACGAAAATTTAGAATTTTTATTTTTTTCAATTTATCATTGGCTGCTACTTTCTACAGCCCCTGCCAAAGGGTTGAGGGTGTGTTTTAGTATGTCAATTTAAGGGCATATATAAAGCCTATCTGGTCATTGGAAATTCATTCCGGCCGAGTAGGTTTTCTGAAAGAAAACTCGGCGATGAAAATTTATAATATTTTTCATTCAATTTATCATTGGCTGCTGCTTTGTACCGCCCCTGCCAAAGGGCTGAGGGTGTGTTTGAGTATGTCAATTTAAGGGCATATATAAAGCCTATCTTGTCATTGGAGATTAGTTCCGGCCGAGTAGGTTTTCTTCAAGAAAACTCGGCGATGAAAATGTAGAATATTTATTTTTTTCAACTTATAATTGGCTGCTGCTTTGTACAGCCCCTGCCGAAGGGCTGAGGGTGTGTTTGAGTATGTCAAATTAAGAATATGTATATAGCCTATTTTGTGATTAGAAATTCGTTCCGGCCGAGTAGGTTTTCTTAAAGAAAACTCGGCGACGAAAATTTAGAATTTTTATTTCTTTCAATTTATCATTGGCTGCTGCTTTGTACAGCCCCTGCCAAAGGGTTGAGGGTGTGTTTTAGTATGTCAATTTAAGGGCATATATAAAGCCTATCTTGTCATTGGAGATTAGTTCCGGCCGAGTAGGTTTTCTTCAAGAAAAGTCGGCGATGAAAATGTAGAATATTTATTTTTTTCAACTTATAATTGGCTGCTGCTTTGTACAGCCCCTGCCGAAGGGCTGAGGGTGTGTTTGAGTATGTCAAATTAAGAATATGTATATAGTTTATTTTGTGATTAGAAATTCGTTCCGGCCGAGTAGGTTTTCTTAAAGAAAACTCGGCGACGAAAATTTAGAATTTTTATTTCTTTCAATTTATCATTGGCTGCTGCTTTGTACAGCCCCTGCCAAAGGGTTGAGGGTGTGTTTTAGTATGTCAATTTAAGGGCATATATAAAGCCTATCTTGTCATTGGACATTCGTTCCGGCCGAGTAGGTTTTCTGAAAGAAAACTCGGCGATGAAAATTTATAATATTTTTCATTCAATTTATCATTGGCTGCTGCTTTGTACCGCCCCTGCCAAAGGGCTGAGGGTGTGTTTGAGTTTATCAAATTAAAGGCATATATATAGCTTATCTTCTCATTGGACATTCATTCCGGCCGAGTAGGTTTTCTTCAAGAAAACTCGGCGATGAAAATTTAGAATTTTTATTTCTTTAAATTTATCATTGGCTGCTGCTTTGTACAGCCCCTGCCAAAGGGTTGAGGGTGTGTTTTAGTATGTCAATTTAAGGGCATATATAAAGCCTATCTTGTCATTGGACATTCGTTCCGGCCGAGTAGGTTTTCTGAAAGAAAACTCGGCGATGAAAATTTATAATATTTTTCATTCAATTTATCATTGGCTGCTGCTTTGTACAGCCCCTGCCGAAGGGCTGAGGGTGTGTTTGAGTATGTCAAATTAAGAATATGTATAAAGCCTATTTTGTGATTAGAAATTCGTTCCGGCCGAGTAGGTTTTCTTAAAGAAAACTCGGCGACAAAAATTTAGAATTTTTATTTCTTTCAATTTATCATTGGCTGCTGCTTTGTACAGCCTCTGCCAAAGGGTTGAGGGTGTGTTTTAGTATGTCAATTTAAGGGCATATATAAAGCCTATCTTGTCATTGGACATTCGTTCCGGCCGAGTAGGTTTTCTGAAAGAAAACTCGGCGATGAAAATTTATAATATTTTTCATTCAATTTATCATTGGCTGCTGCTTTGTACCGCCCCTGCCAAAGGGCTGAGGGTGTGTTTGAGTTTATCAAATTAAAGGCATATATATAGCTTATCTTCTCATTGGAAATTCATTCCGGCCGAGTAGGTTTTCTTGAAAAAAACTCGGCGATGAAAATGAAGAATATTTTTTGTTCAAATTATCATTGGCTGCTGCTTTGTACAGCCCCTGCCAAAGGGCTGAGGGTGTGTTTGTGTATGTCAAATTAAGAATATGTATATAGCCTATTTTGTGATTAGAAATTCGTTCCGGCCGAGTAGGTTTTCTTAAAGAAAACTCGGCGACAAAAATTTAGAATTTTTATTTCTTTCAATTTATCATTGGCTGCTGCTTTGTACAGCCCCTGCCTAAGGGTTGAGGGTGTGTTTTAGTATGTCAATTTAAGGGCATATATAAAGCCTATCTTGTCATTGGACATTCGTTCCGGCCGAGTAGGTTTTCTGAAAGAAAACTCGGCGATGAAAATTTATAATATTTTTCATTCAATTTATCATTGGCTGCTGCTTTGTACCGCCCCTGCCAAAGGGCTGAGGGTGTGTTTGAGTTTATCAAATTAAAGGCATATATATAGCTTATCTTCTCATTGGAAAAACGTTCCGGCTGAGTAGGTTTTCTTGAAGAAAACTTGGCGATGAAAATTAAGAATATTTTTTGTTCAACTTATCAATGGCTGCTGCTTTGTACAGCCCCTGCCAAAGGGCTGAGGGTGTGTTTGAGTATGTCAAATGAAGGGCATATATACAACCCATCTTTCATTAGAAATTCGTTTCGGCCGAGTAGGTTTTCTTGAAGAAAACTCGGCAACAAAAACTTTGTTATATTATTATTTTTTCTCCTTAACATTGGCTGCTGCTTTGTACAGCCCCTGCCAAAGGGCTGAGGGTGTGTTTGAGGATGTCAAATTGAAAGCATATGTTCAACCTATTTTTCATAAGAACGTTGACTCGATCGGGTTAGTTTTCTTAAAGAAATAGAATTACATATAAATATTTGTATGTGTTTATACCACTATATAGGTATAATTTTACAAAATTAAGTACTTACAATTTACTGAAATACATATTTTTTAAATCTTTGTAGTATATTTTATGATATTTGTTTTTTATAATGAAATATAATATATTTTTTCATGGACACATTAACATGTACTTACCTTAATAAAAAACATTTTTTTTTTATGAAGAAAATAATTATTCTGGCTTGTTATTTATGCAGTACTGCCACATTTTTTTTAAATCTTTTTATTTTATTTTATTATACTAATTACCTATGTATCAGCTTTTTTTTTGTTATTTTTATTCCTATGTTACGGTATCATATTATTTATTTGAATTTTACTTACAAAGGAAACAAATATTCTTTATTGCCAGTGACAATTTCTTTCGTTTTAATTGGCCTGGTCTGTATAAACATGTAACGTGAATGAGTCGTTTACATCTCTGGCATTGAATTGTTTCTGTACAATCGTTGGCCCCACATATTAAGCACTTATTAGTCATGTCGTTACTGTTCTGTATCAGGATTTTTCGAAGCTCTTTTCTGTACATGTCGAAGTCAGCAGGTGCACTCAAGTCTAACTGTTTCACAATTCTGTCAAATATTTTAACAATGACAGCACCGCAGTTATATGAGTCACTTTGTTCCACATGTGGTG